>APFE030319837.1:0-64406 GCA_000404065.3 Pinus taeda
GGCTGTTCGGTTTCTCTATCAGTGGTAATCCTCTTACCATCCCTTTTCTGCTCAACAAATTAAGACCTCCAAAGTTGAGATGTCCAAATCTCAAATGCCACAACCAGTTTTCATCCTTTGGTTGGCTTTGGAAAGCCTCTTGAGTAACCGCTGCAATTACCTCTTTGTTTTTCAAATCTGCTCTTATTCTGAGAGGGAACATCCTGTTCCTTGTCATCCTCACTTCAGCAATGCATCTTTTGCTGGGTGCTATATCCATGATGGTGCATACATCATTCTTAAAGAAAACATTGTACCCCTTATGGACAAGCTGTCCAATACTCAAGAGGTTACATTTCATTCCAGGGACATAGTAGACATCTGCTATGGTTTTCCTTTCACCCTTCTTTGTAAATATTTTGACTTCTCCTTTTCCCATAACAGAGATTTTACTATCAGTCCCAAGTGTGACTTGTGACTTCACACCTTGATCTAAAGCAAAAAATAAAACTAAGTTTCCTGTCATATGGTTACTACAACCGGAATCTAGAACCATATATCTTCACTATTCGTTTCAGCCATGTTACAAGCTAATAAAACATTATTTTGGCTGATATTTTCTCTAGTGATATTTGCACTAGAACTACTGCTCATATCATGCTGTTTCTTCCTACACTCATTGGCATAATGCCCATATTTTTTACAATAATAACATTGGACATTGGATTTTTCATACCTCTGTCCTTGAGCATGATTTTGTCCTCTTTGTTGGCTGCTGCCTTGTCCATGGTTCTGATCTGAATTGCTGCCTCTTCCTTGAGCATTTGCTGGACTGTTCCTTCCACCTCTGTTCTGGCTTCTGCCTCTTCCTCTCTTGTTTCCTCTGCCTTGACCTCTTCCTCTTCAAAAGGACATCTGGGTCTTGAAGGCTTGCTCTAGAGATGAGTTCTGATTCCTACTCAATCTCTGCTCATGTGTTATCAGTGATGCATGTAGCTCATCAACTGAAAAGCTTGAGAGATCCTTTGTCTCTTCAATGGTGGTGACAATAGCATCAAACTTTGAGGGTAAAACCCTCAGTATTTTCTCCACAATCCTCCTATCTTCAATGGTTTCTCCATGAGTCCTCATCTGTGTGACTAGACCAATTACATGTGTGAAGAATGAGTCAATATTGTCTGACTCCTTCATGTTGAGATTCTCAAAATCTCTCCTCAGCAACTGTAGTTTTGCTGTTCTCACTTTCTCCATGCCTTGATAGGCTGTCTTGAGAGTTTGCCATGCTTCTTTGGATGTCTTAGCTCCTGCTATCCTTGGAAACACACTCTTGTCTAATGCTTGATACAAAAATACAATGGCTTTTGCATCCTTCTTCCTATTGCTCTTCAATAGGTCTTTCTCTCCCTGAGTTAATCTGTTAAACTCAGTCTCATCTACTGGTTCATCATAACCATCTTCAACAAGTTCCCATAAATCTTGACAGGCAAACAGGGCTTTCATGGTTATTGCCCAATAGTCATAGTTTGTCCCATTGAACTATGGGAATTGAGGGTTAAACAAACCCATGCTAGTGCTTGTGCTAGCCATACCTTGCATTCTCATCTATGCCTTTAAATCCTTGACTGTGTATTTAAAACACTGACTGATCTTTCAGCAGTAACTTAAAAAAAACTTGTCTGAGAGATACCTGAATTCTTTTGCTGAGACTTCACTTTGCTGGAGAAGTTGCTGCAACAAAATCCTTCCTACAGCTTCTTTGATGTCTTCAAAGAGCCTAACCAGCTCTGATACCACTGTTGGGGAATTTTTCTGGGAAAATCCCAAAAACAACAATAAAATTTCACACAGAGACAATGCTCTGTTTTGCCCAGAGTCTTTTAACACAGCGGAAGCATAAAAGGAATTCTGAGCACAGGGGACAGTTTACACACCAAGGATTTATATTAAAAGAGATGCATTTACAAATCATAAACTTCCTCTCTCACAGAGGGATTCACCGCTTGCATTCCACTTAAAAAAAAAATTACACAGAGGAGTTTTTTTACTCACGCTGCTGCGTGACCCCAAGATGCATATTCATAAAACATTCCTCTTGCACTGCTGTGCGTTTCACCTCTCTTACAATACATTTACCAAAAAATTACATTAATATATGACTTACCAGAGGGAGGACTTACATCCCATACTTCCGTAAAAAAGAAGACAGTAAAAAATTAAATGATTTCACTGATATTTTTCTATGCCCATACTCCCGCTCAGGAAGAATTAAAAACTTTACCAAAAACTTACCCAGCCACAGTAAATAGCATTTACTGTCTTACTGAGATAAACTGCGGTAGGAAGACTTACACTTCACGTCAAAATCCTTTCCCAGGTTTTTACTTCACCCATTATAAAATATGCTTTTGGAACTCTTATCGGGTCCAGGCTTTATCGCATGTCACACATATGTGTACCCATTGTTTCTGCCGATTGCGAAATCCCGATCACCACATGCCCGATACCACCGATATATATATTATAATATATGCCTGAAATTTATATAAAGAAAATAAAACAATCCACTGGCGGACCCGAAATATCTTTAAGCAGAATGTTGAACAGCAGTCGGGTCCACAATATCGGGTGAGAGCTTATCGCATGGGAAAGAGACTGCACACTTGGTTTTCGCCGATAGCGAAAATAATATGGACCCGATAATTTATCAAAAGGGATTATTTCCTTCATCGGGTCTGGCTCATCGCAAATAGTAAAACAACTTTTAAAGCTTCACTTCTATTCCGCCGATGCGACATGCCGATGCGATATCAGCTGTTCGCTCATCGCTGAATCGCTGAGTTCGCTCATTTCTGGAGCGCAGTTGAAATTACATTTCAACAGTTTCTTCGCCCATGAAGTTATGTGAAGCGCCACTATCAACCATAGCCAACACTTCATCTTCCCCGATTTCCATCTGAACGTACTCTAATTCGTTCCTCTTTGGTGTTGTTCCTTGGTCTGTTGCTTTTGAAGTGGCACTCGGCCCAACTTCACTGGCAGCTTTACCCGGATTATCGCTGGTAGAGGAAACTTCTATTACTCCATGTCCCTGGATCTGCGGGGTTCTTTCTTCGGTTTTCTTTTGTCTCTTTACGTCCTTGATTTCCTCTTTCAAGGTCCCGAGATGTTTTTCGAGGATCAAGCACTCTTCCCTTCTTTGATTCAGGGCGTGTCTCGTGCTCAATTCCTTGAGTTCTGCTTCCAATACGAGCCCCTTTCTTACGAGTTGGCGAGCTCTTCCTTCATCGAATTTTTCGGCTTCATTATCCATCATGGTCCGGAGCCCCTTTTCCGTTTGAGCCAATCCCTGGCCACACTTCTTGAACGCCTTCTTCAGTCTTTCGTTTTCGGCCCGAATCTCTTCTTCAAGCTCTTTCGAGGTTGTAAACCCGAGCTTCTTAAAGAGAGGTGCCTCGGTGGGAACCCTGTCCCGCTTCTTTGTTCTGGTGTTCGTATGCCCCCGCTTGGGCAATTCCGCCTTCATCTCCCACGGTTGACTTGACTCAACCTGCTCTCCATGGTCTTCGGCATCTGTCACCATTCTCGTCGGTTTTGACTTTAGAACAATCGTGCTCCTCTCGTCAACCTGTTTCTTGTCTCCAACCGAACCTTTGACGATCGAACGGTTCACTTATTGAACTATTTTCATATTTCAATTCAGTAAAATCGAAATTATAAATATTTTATTAGCTCGTTTTTATATGGCAGTTATGAAATGGTTAATATTATATAATAACAATATGATATACTCTGAAAGATTATAATATTTTGAGTGTATAATATTGGATATTGTAATATTAGGGTTAATAAGATTTGATTTAATATTAGGGATTAATATTATGATGTTGAAATAATACAAAACAATATCTGTAACCATAGTACATTATATTACAATTGATTTAATTTCACATTTTGATATTGAATAAACTATCTTTTAATATTCTCATTATAATATTAAGTTTTATTTTAGCTTTTAATATTAATTGTTTAGAGTTATAAATTTTTATGTTTATTAATCTTTTAGTTTATAATATTAATAAATATTTGGCTTTATTAATTCCTTGAGTTTATAATACTAATCTCTCTATTAGATTTATAATATTAATCTTTTGGGTTTATTGATCCCTTTGGTTTATGATATTACTAATTCTTTAAGTTTAATAATCCTTTGAGTTTACTAAAATATAGAGCTTAAGTGAGCATATTGTTTAAGAGTATGCATTTCCTCCTAAGAAGTGATAAGTTCAAAATCGGAGGGTGTAGAGTATGTATGCCTTCGTAGACTTAGCAGTCAAATTGTTGCTAGGAAGTGGGTCCCTTGTCCCACAAACGAGGGGGTCTCATACACCAATTTCCTGTCTCGCGCTTGACAGTGACCTTGAAATTGGATAATAATAATAATAATAATAATAATAATAATAATAATAAATCCCCCGGGTTTAACTTATGTATCCCTTGGGTTTTCTAATTTCTTGAGTTTATAATATTAACCCTGGGTTTATAATAACTAATAATCTCTTGGGTTAATTAATCACTTGGGTTTATATAATATTAATCCCTAGTGTTTAATAATCCTTTGGGTTTTCAACATTAATAATTCCTTGTGTTTATAAGTTTAATATCTTGGGTTTATAATATTAATATTCCATTGGGTTTATAATATTTATCTCTTGGGTTTATTAATCACTTGGTTTTATAATATTAATAATTCATTGAGTTTATTAATCCCTCAAGTTTATTATTTGCTTAGATTTATAGCGTTAATAATCCATTGGGTATATCAATCATTTGAGCTTATAATATTAATTTCTTAGGTTTATTACTCCATTGGATTTATAATATTAATAATATTAATAATCTTTTGGGATTAGTAATTCCTTCGGTTTAAAGTATTAATTTGTAGGGTTTATTAATCCCTTGGGTTTTTAATATTAGTCTTTTTGGTTTATAATATTAATCACTTGTGTTTATAATATCAATAATCCCCTCATTTTATAATATTTGTCCATTAGATTTATTAATCCCTTAGTTTTATTAATCTCTTAAGTTCAAAATGTGAATAATCTCTTAAATTTATATTACTATTCTATTACATTCAGATATATATATAGATAAATAAGTTTAATATATAATATATATATATTATATATATATAAACAAAATTTTATGTATTAACATAATATTCTATTCTATTAATATAGAAAATAATATTAATATAATAAGAATAAATATACAATAATAGGGTTATATTATTTACATAGTTATCCATAATTGAAAATAGGTAACCTATAAAAAGATATACTTAATAATTATTAATGTGTAGGGTGGTGAATACATGTTTATAAACGCATATCAGCCTCATTGATAAACGTGATTCTGCTCATAATTATGTGATTTGAATAAATACAATTACAATTACACCTTTGAATTAATTTCATGTTTCAACCCAATAAAATCAAAACCAGAAAAAAGTTATTACCTCATTCTTATATGGTAGTCAAATTGTTAATATTATATAATGACAATGTTACATAACCCGATTTTTTAAAAATCTAGGATCTGATTAACAATGAGCATAGGCCATTCACTAAGATTTGAAGCGGAATACGAATGGATTTATAATGTGTATTACTTAATTTTCAACTTCAGCTACAGTCAATTTAGCACCATGGTATTAGTAAGAAACTGTAGTTAAGATTATGTTTCAATTTTTATTGCAAAACATTACATTTATTGCGGTGTGATTCGAACTCTGGTGAAGGTAGTTGATCATCTGCCATCTCGCATAAAGATAGCATCGGAGAGGGCGAGATCAAATCTACGGCCTTCGATGACTAGGATTTCATCGACAGTGTATTGAGGACGAGGTGGCTACACACAGTAACCACCCTCTTGCTCCAGCACCTCCAGGAACCCCATTTTCTCCTATCCCTGTGCCGGTAATGACTCTACACATTTGCAAAATTCACTTTTATTTGTCAAATTCTTTTAGAGGTGAAGCCCTCTCGCTTTAGAAATCACAAGTCAAATTCTTTTAGTTTGATCATTATGTGTTGACCCTACTCTCTGTTTATTACTTGTTTGTTCCTATAGGTGAGGCCAACTACTCGTGGCTTTCGCAACTCTCTTAGCAGACTTACGCTAACGTCTCACCCTAACAACTTACATGTGCCAATGTCTACTCTCTGTTTATTACTTGTTTGTTCCTATAGGTGAGGCCAACTACTCGTGGCTCTCGCAACACTCTTAGCAGACTTACGCTAACGTTTCACCCTAACAACTTACATGTGCCAATGTCTAGACGATGGTCTATAGGTCATGCCCTTCATTTTTGTAAGAGAATTTTGTAAGAGAATGGTTATTGAAGAGGTCAACAACCATTACTCCTATACTACCTCCTCTCTTTGTCGCAACCATATCAGCTGAATCCTTCAACCTTAACCACAACGTCTTTCGTTGGAGTTGGTCTTTAACTCTCTCAGTTTAATTTCAAATCCTCTCTTTACACCTTGATGTTAGTAGAATCTTTATTTCTCTACTTTACAACGTATGACCTACCTA
Source organism: Pinus taeda (assembly GCA_000404065.3). Classification (NCBI taxonomy): domain Eukaryota; kingdom Viridiplantae; phylum Streptophyta; class Pinopsida; order Pinales; family Pinaceae; genus Pinus; species Pinus taeda. The sequence goes on from APFE030319837.1 coordinate 6,580, forward strand.
TTTACCAGAGGAAGCGCTAAGGTAAATATTCCTTCTTGTATACTACTCTTGGGATCTCACTCCTGTATAAGCCAGAATTACCGATTGTCCTAACAGTTGTATATTCTTCTCAGGTGAGGAATGCCGAAGCTCCTGTTTGAGGAATTTAGGCTATTTAGTTCTTGCTTTCGGATTTTTCTCGACTTCGAAGACAAATTTTAAATTCCCTTGCTCTCTCTTCGTGGTTCTTGTTAATTGTTTCCATTACGACAATGATCATTTAGAAGTAGAGGAATAAGCACTCATATTATTTATTTATTTTTTGTTAGAGCCCGTGAGTCCTTTAACATGGCTTATCCCTTCTTATTAATTGAATATTCATGGCTTTGTATTAAATAAAAACAAATTTTTGCTAGAATTTGCTAAATCGCCCTGCAATGAGGAACGCCTTATTATACCTGCCCATATGCATGGTATATTGCGTTCGATAGGCATAGACTTGCTATTAGTTGATGGTTGACTATCCCTTTTTTCAAAGCTTAACCAAAGTTTTAATAAAAAATTATTTAATTTAAATTTTAAATATGATTTATCTGAATGGGTATTGGCCAAAAACCTTTCAGCTTTTATTGCACATTTTTCTTCGAAGGTAAAGGATCTACGTCTTTAACCAAAGTATTATCCTCCCTTTTAAATAATGTCTACTTTTAACCAAAGTCTCTTTTGTTCTAAATTATATCTCTTTAACCAAAGGTTCAACGGAACTCTTATTGTTTTTAGTATTAATTCATATTAAAGCAAAGAAACTTTAAGCCCGAGTTTCATCTTGATGTTGAATAGTGTCCCACAGCCGCTCTTTCATGTGTGCCATTTGCCTTTGGCGTATTTTTTCCATCTTCCATCGTTTTCATGGTGGTTTTATGTTTTCCATGGTTCTTTGACACACCACTTTTCATGGACATTGTCCTTCCATTCTGTGACATCACATTTCTGGTTTCTATTTGTTGCGAATGATGCCCGCACCAAAATTTTAGGCCATACACAAAAGGCAAAGCCTCTGCTTTTTGCTATTTTTGCTTCCTTTATTTTTTTCCTGGTATTTTTGCTTCGTGTGTTGTGTTTCTTTCTCCGTTGTCATCCAGGACTTACTTATTGGTAGATCTTTTTCGGTTATGAGACACAAGCTCTGAGATTAAGTAACCATGGTGCCCACAAAGCTCAACCGCAGACAAAAGCTTCACATGAAGCATTTATCCAAGTAAAGAAAGCAGCAATAGCGACAGAATTAGGAAGAAAAAATTACTTTCCCTTCTCTTTAATGGCAATGGCAAAGCCAGGCAATATGAATAACAAATACTTGATGTCTTTCCATGGCCATGAATGTCTTTCTTCTCACTAGTCTTCTGTATGAGAAAACCTACCATACCATTATGATACTTTTTCATCCCATGACACTTCCCAGAAACTTGTGAGGGAAAGGAAAATTATTGGTTAATAATGTGTGTATGCCTCCAAAGTCCACAAGAAGGGGAAGCAAACACAGTATGTGCATTGGATGATCCAAGGTATAATATTGTAGTTTCTTCTACTGTGGTCAGGCAACATGCTCTGGTTAGTGTTCCTCCTTTTCAACCAACTTTAAGTGACAACATCTGTAAATGCCATGCCTACTTCACGGGCTTCAATGGAGGGCCTTAGGACCGGATTATGACTAGTACATCTATTGGCCTTTGCAGTAGTGTATGGGATATGGGTGAATTTTATTTGGGGCCATGTGTTGGCCAGAGCCATTCCCAAGCAACAATTTGTGTTTATACAGAGAAAATTGTATCCTGTGTATTTTAACACTCTCGCATGTGGGTTGGTGATTTGTATTTCAAAATTCTGGCATATGGGTTGGTGATTTTCTTGTTGACACATAGGCAACCAAGGTATTTATATATAGTTTATAATATTTTCTTGGAATAAAATTTATGAAAATATTTTTATTGATACATTACATATACTATAATGCTTCAGTCAAAATCTAAACAAAATATATTTAGAATATAATAGGATGTTTTTATTAAATCTAATATTAATAGATTATAAATATTTGAGTTTAATTTAATAAAATATTTTTATTTTTAGTGGAGTCTAATAAGATACTTTTCACACTCTGGAACCATATGAAAAGTTGCAAAAATCACTTTGACATCCAATATATCCTTTTATCCTTCTCGTGGAATATGCATATAAATATTTGTTTACACTTATATACTTTGTTTATACTTTGTCGTTTAAATGGTATTATTGGTCTAATACACTCACCACAGGAGATTCAACAATCACTTGTTATTTGCGTTTTTTGGATATTCAACCAGCAACAATAACTTATTATTTGTTTTTTTGTTTCTCTTATTATTTGTTTTTTTGTTTCTCTTATTTGCATGGGAGATTCAACCAGCCCTGTTATTTGCTTTATTTGTTTTGTTTTTATTTGCCCAGGAGATTTTGTTTTTATTTGCCCAGGAGATTCAACCAGCATCCATTATTTGTTTGTTTTATTTGTGTGGGAGATTCAATAGGCACCTATTATTTGCTTTATTTTATTTGCTTGGGAGATTCAACAAACACCTATTATTTGTTTTTTTGAGATTCTACAAGATATATAACTTAAGTCTTACTCAAATCTTGAACTTCTCATTTGTATTTAACAAGTTAGGTCACTTACTAAAATTTGAACTAGTCATTTTTTATTTAACAAGTAGTGTCTCTACTTAAATTTTCAATATATCATCATTTTTATTATTCATATATCAACATTAGATTAGATGGGGTAAATGTAAGATACTCAAAAGTTTTCAATGTATCATCATTTTTCTTATTCATATATCAACATTAGATCAAATGGGGTAAATGTAAGATACAGGCAAATGTAAGATACTCAAAAATTTTCAATGTATCATCATTTATTAGGTCATATGGGGTAAATGTAAGATACTCAAATGTTTTATGTAAAGTAGCACTCAAATATTTTTTAGTGCATCAATTTTTAAAATTTATTTTTTATTTATATATTCACATAAAAGTAATGCACAACAATCACAAAAGTTTCATCCTTAATCTCTTTATTCTCGCCCTCTATGCCAGGCTAGACTAACATGTTCTTGCAGTTTTTAGGTTTTTAAGGAAAAGTAATGCATAACAATTACAAGAGTTCCATCCCTAATCTCCTTATTCTCCCCCTCTATGTCTGGATAGACTAACATGTTCTTCTAGTTTGTAGGTTTTTAATCTCCTTATTCTCTTCCTCTATGTCCGCCCTCTATGTCCAGCTAGACTACCCTATTCTTCTAGTTTGTAGGTTTTCAATCTCCTTATTCTCGCCCGGCTGCTAAACTAACATGTTCTTCTAGTTTGTAGGTTTTGAAAACTTTGTGGTGGAAAACTATATATTCATATTTTTCTCATGCATACATATTCTTTTAGTTACCATTCTCGCGGATAAGATTTTTTATCCAGCAAAGGGGATTGCGACTATTGGTAGTAGGAAAGCATAAGCATAAAAAGCAAGGATTCTTATCTAACATGTAAATATGGATTGTCAAAGGGATATTCATTAAAAAATTTACATATCGATTGTCAAATGGATATTCGTTAAAAGTAAATTTTATGTTTTTTTGTGTAAGGAATGGTAAGATTTGATTTCTTATTTTTTTATTTTTCTTCTTCTTCTTCTTTTCTGTTGGGAATATTGTTGGGAAGGTTGGCTGTTGGGAAAGTTTTCCATAGAAAATAATAAAAGCAAGGATTTTTATTTAACATTTACATATCTATTGTCATAAGTAATCACTATTTTATCACTATTTTACTCTTTCTACAAGTTAACTTCTAACTGCAAAAACTATACAAATATGTGCAATCATAAGGAGTGAAGGATCTGAGAACAAAACGATGCTTTGATGAGCTCAAAATTTGATATAACCCTAAAACAATGCTTTGATGAGCTCAAAATTTGTAAATATAACCCTAAAACGATGCTTTGATGACCTCAAAATTTGTAAAATTTGTAAATATAACCTATTAATTTGTATGTTGTCTTGCATACAAATAATCTATATGTTCTCTTCGATCTGCAATGCTTAAAACAATGTTCTAGACCAATATGTCATTGTATTGATTTAATTGAAATGGAAATAGCTATGTGGGATTAGAGCCCATACATTCATCCAAAGAACAACAAAGAATAATGTTCGAGACCAAAAAACAACAAAGAACAATGTTTGAGACCAATATGTCATTGTATTGATTTAATTGGAATGATAGTAGCTATGTGGGATTAGAGCCAATACAAATATCATGTACCCATAAGTCTATAATTATGTAATTCTTGAAATGTCTAATGCATTGCCCATTTGTATTTATGTACCCATAAGTCTATAATTATGTAATTCTTGAAATGTCTAATGCATTGCCCATTTGTATTTATGTTAGCACATTGGCCACTACACAACTAAGTCAGTAGTATATTGCAATCTAGGAAATACAAAAGAAACCACTATTTCTGAAAACTTTGACCACTACACATAAAACACAATTAAGTTAGCAATATATTGCAATCTAGGAAATACAAAAAAAACCACTATTTCTGAAAACTTTGGCCACTGCACGTAGAATGCAAATAAGTCAGCAATATATAGCAATATAGGAAATACAAAACAAACCACTATTTCTGAAAACTTGTACTTGCATGATACTTTTAAGTCTGGGTCACCATCCATGCACGTGCAATCATTGCAGCAAATCTTAGATGTTAGTATTTATTGGGTAGGTATACCGTCCGCAACGCAGCGCCTTGTTTGGTTTGTAAAGTATTGATTCAATTCTTTACATTTGATGAGTTCATTTATCTCCTCACGATAAAATGATACTGCCATATTGGTAATAAAATTTGCTTACTATATCTCATTTATTTTCTTACTTAATTATTTAGTTACTTATTTTGATATATATGTTGGTCTCAGGTTGTATATCCTCACTTCTATTTGTGTGAGTTATAGGAACCCCCCAAGTTGATGTTTATTCCTATTACTGACAGACCTCTAACTGTAGTAAAATTTTATTCAAAAATTCGCTATTATCTCTTGTTATATATTCCATATGTTCAAAGTGTCGCACACTGACCTATCTTAGTTTTTGGATTTTATGATAGTGGACTCTTAATTTATTCTTAGTGGATGGACTCAATGACCGAGCTGAGTAACTTAACTAGTCCAATTACTCTAGCATAGTTGTGCCTTTCCCTTCTTGTCACAATGAACACAATTAATTTAACCTCCCAATTTTCCTTATAGCGTAGAGGGTTTGATACTGAGTTCTTCTATCACCACTATATGCCATTATTTAAGGGACAATGAGACCTCAATATCTTGGGTCTTATTGTTATTCTTACATCAATACCTAGATATACATCTTTGTAGATAGAAAATATTATTTGGGGTTTGGGCTTTAGTTTGAAGTCATGAAACTAACTTGTTGAAGAAAGTAAATTATAATATTTAATACAACAATATTTTTACATCTTACAATTTAGGCTTTCATATTTAGTCAATCCCAATACAAATATCCTTCAAATAAGTTATACATTACTCTATAACCATTTGTGCATAAAAAAAACTTTCTCATTTGACTATAATTATAGAAATCATTTCAATTGGGATATTTATACTTATCTGTAGTAGTTTAGACTACCAAGAAATATAGAGAGGATAAATTTCACTCCTCCCGAATGGTATCCAAAACTAGTTCTCTCCCTATGCTAGTTTCCACCTCCCAGAACAATTCTTTTATAGTGACCAAGCAGTGTTGGTTTAAAGGAATCTATATTGTATAAATCGAGTCGAGGAACATATAGTCTCACAAGAATGTCCTAGGGTTTCCACTATCTCTCAGTCCCATTCAAGAATACCCTAGCTAGCAATGTCCTACCCTTCTTGAACAAGTCTTGTTCAAGGAATTAAATGTTTTTCCATCTCCCTTCTGGAAATCCATAGGTTCTCTCTTCATACCCTCTTGGCTTCCTCTTCCCCAACTTACATTATTGATCTCTAGTGGTGGAAGTAATTGTCTTCTTACTATCTGGTAAGTGAAACTTTCATTGAGTTACTTTTCCCCATAATTTTCCATGGTTACGATAACTAACTTTTAATAAACTTTAAATAAAGTTATACATATAAATTTGTCAGTAAGGCTTCCACTCATCCCATGGTCTTTGAAGTCACGTCATAAAAGTAAATAAGTATTTACTATTCACTGAAGAGTATTACATCTTTCCCCCTTCTTCTATTGAATTGTCCTCTATATTTCCTAGCCTTTAAGCCGACTAGAACATGTCTTACGCATAGGATCTTCATCCTTCGAGGTAACCTATTCTAAGAGAAACTACTTTCACTTCCCTCTACTTTGTTGTTTACATGCCTCTGTAGCATGATTTTCCGCTAGTCGAGAATGCACAAAAATTGGACCATGAATACTTTGTCTAGTTTGAACTACATCCACGTTTATTATAACTAACATTAGTTTCCATAAATCACCTCCTTAAAACACACATGTATCTATTATATCATTTCAACTTATTTTATAGAGATTACCAATGATTATTTATGTAAAGGTCATCAACATGTATCACAACCGAGCAAGGATTAGCAAGCTGCACTCAATAAGGGTTAGCAACATTGTTATAACTCATCAACGATAAAAATACATCTTTTCTACTCACCCAATCGTTATATCGATTGAAAAAGGCCATAATGTGATTCCACTGTAAGTTATAAACCCTAGAAAATATTAATCCATAGTAGCGATATTAGAAAAACCATTTATTGGCCTTTCTTTTAAATTTAATATACAAATGTATATCATGCTTTTATGGATTTCAATCAGTGTATGGTTATACCTGGAAGTGTTATTATGTTGTTATTTTAGTAATCAAACATTACATATGTATTAGTTATATCTGAGTGAGACCTATGATTGCTTCCATTTTCTTTCTAAGTTCAAGACACCTACATGGTTGTCTACTTTGTTCAAGTAACACTAATTATACCTATCTAAGCTACATGCTATTTTCCTTATGTATAAAACCAGGAGTTTTTTTAACAATATTCCTTCAATCTTACCCTTTTATCATTTGCATTATTGGTGGTTGATGAAAAATGTACTCAATGATTCTTCCACGTATGGTCATGGAACTTCTTCCTTCATGTTTGTAAGGATATTAAGTGCCTCATACTCACTATATGACCTTTAGTTTAGTTCTGGTTTATATATTGGGTCTCAGCACGTTATTAACTTCACCCTTCAATATAATGTTTTAATATAATTGGTATGTGAGTTCTGATAATGTTGATAAATGGTGGTTTTTCCGTACATCGAGGTTAGATAATTATCTTATTATACCATCCTTAGCGTAATTATATTTATTATTATCATCACACCTCTTTTTTTATATTTTTATTTCTCTTTTAATATTTTTTCCTTAATTTTAAATGTAAGGAAGATTCCTTACCTTTAGTATGTCTTGTAAATACCATCATTATTCCATTACATGCCTTTGAAAAAATATTACCAAGGTTGTAGAGAAATTACTTCAACATATATTTTTTTTATTTATTGTGGAAAGAATTGTTTGAGTCATTTGCTCAACGAAACCCAATTATATTTATGCTAACTATATGTGCAAGTCTTCATTAGTCAATTTTTACTTCAAATATTTTCGAGTGCCACTAAGGCTTGAAAACACAAGGTGGTATGAAATCACCATATTGACTCGAGAGTTCAACTTAGAATAGCATGGTATACTTAAAATCAATAAAAGATAACAAGAAGTACATGCAACCCAATATCACAACCACATTTCTCTTACATGCCTTATTCATTGTGGTTTTGCATCTTTTTTGTTTTGTGTCTTCCATGCCTACTCGCTTCCTCAATGTATTAATATATTGATTTTTCAAACCTATGTTAATTCTAATAGATAAATTGATGAACCTCACTTGTGGTTATGAAATTCATATTAAAGTTCCTTAGGGTACTTTCTTAGAATTACATTAACTAGTAACTTGCTTCACCTTCTGGGTAAACACATCAATGAGCATAGATATGCTTTTGCTAATATATTATAGAAATTCTCTTTGCTACAACTTTAATTTTTGTAAAGTTATGTTCAACACACCTTACTTGGTTACTCACCAATTCACGACCCACTACCATTATTCAAATATTATTAAGATAACTTCCTTTTAGAAGTATTAATATATGGTTAGTAACTTTTCCAACTTATCATATTGTTAAAAATAGAAATAAACATTGGCTTCAAAGTTTTACCATCATAATTTACAACTATATATTTTGGTCCTATTATATGAACTTACTTTATCTCCCTAGGTACTGGGACTCCCCTTAACCACCATCTATGTTATTTAAATTCCTTGCCAACTTGGGTTTAATCATTCTTAACTTTCCTATTTATAAGAAAGTTATAAAACAAATTGTCTAGTGAATCATTCTATGATTCAGTGTTGCAAGTTTATAAATCATAAAAATTTCTTGAAATTGACTCTCATCTAACTCACTTATAATTACTAAATTGAGGTAAAGTGGATATCCTTTCTAGATATGCACAACAGTGTTTTGATGTGCTTCCACATCTATTGGTGTCAGGAAATCATGCATATACAATTACCATGTTGCTTCCAACTTAGAAGCCTTAATTACATTTCTTTATTATTTTTGAGACTGATCTTCTTACAACCTATCTCCATTTCATTAGTCCTTGATCAAGTATATTATTTGGCATTTCTATTTACAGTTCTCAACCATTTAACTATTATAATCCTTCTTGCAGATAGTTTATGCCCATTGCTCTACTGTGGTAGCCATTCATTTTGTGGCTCCTTTCTTAAAAATTTTCAAGTATAAAACTCATTAATTCTTCAATCAGTTAGACCTTATTTCCATCAGTCATGGAATTTGTAACATTCAATATGATTGAATTGGACTTACTTATACTAAGGTGTACTATTAACATATAGTTTTTTTCTCTTATTACCATTTCTGTCGATATCTACCATATGAATTCCTACTCCTTAGTTGGTAAAATGATTCCAACCAACGATGCATGTGTTTTGTACTCACAATTATTCTATATCCCTAATAATATATATATATATATATATATATATATATATATATAAAATAAATATATTAATATATATATAATATATATATATATATATATATATTGGATTTCCATATCACAAGGTTCTCGACTCCTTTATTCCTCTATATAATTTATATAGACTTTATTCTGTATATTTCCCCTTTTATCTTCGATTATAAGTCTCGAAATTTCTCTTTCACTCCCTCAGCTAACTTCTTGGTCGACATCCAGTATGTGCGCTAGGGATAGTTTATACCAATTATGTGATTAATTCCCAAGGTTTTAATTCGTATTACCATTATTATCTCTGTTATTTCAACAATTCATACTAAAGCTATAATCTAAAGCATATTTATAATTTTCAATTTTATGTGTTAGAACACACACACACATATTATTCATAAAACGTTCCTACAACGGAAACGGGTAAACATTATACATACACCTTGACCCTTCCAGACAACACCCTGCATTCTCTTCTAATACAACTATTGGATATTTATGAATGTTTCACAGCGTAGGACTTAACTATTTACTTATTTTACTTAATTTATGCATGTATACGCCTCCTTCTTAGTTAACCATACACTTCGTTATTGTTAGACCCCTATAATACTATTGATTCCCCCATTACTATTGTCATTGTATCCCTTATTGTTATTGTTGTGCCCCTATTGTCCCCATATTGTTATTATTGTGCCCCATAGAAACCCACTATTGTTATTTTTGTGCCTTTATATTATTATTGTTAGGTCAGCTTCATTATATTGTGTCCCATTAGACTCCTATATATAGAAATGATCTTTTGTCATTTGAATCATCCAATAATTGTTCATTTGTGTAATGTAAAGGAGGTTTCCCCCTTGAAGGTGCTGAATTGTAAGGTGTTGATCTATCTTTTTATCTTTTTGTGTGCTAGTTTCCTAACATTTGGTATCAAAGCTTGGATTCTAGGGTTTCACTGCTCCAAATTGGTCATCGTTACATTTTCGGTATAACTTTTTTCTGCAAAGTTTCAGAAGCGAAAAAACAAACCCATCTGAGACAAAATCACACTAAACCTTGGGTTTGAATTTCAAAGCTTATATTGCTATATATTCGGAGATATTGTCTGAGGACGTTAGGGTTTTTGCATGCTCTAGAGTTTAAGCTAAAACAAGCCATCGTGGGATTTTCACTATAACTCTTTCACTATGAAGTTTCTGAAGCTAAGAAAAAAACCCATTTGAGAAGAGATCGTTCTGAACCCTAGCTCAAAATTTCAAATCCTATCTCGCTATATGTTTGGAGATATAGTCTGAGGAAGTTAGGGTTTTTGTAGACCCATGAATTACATTCCAAACAGGTCACCGTGATAAAATCATCATGATTGTCTCTCTGAGGATCGGATTGAAATTGAGTAAGAAGTTACAAAAAGAGGACAGACTATAGTTTCTTTTATATATTTTTCATATCCAAAGGTCAAAATAGGGACACGTGACACTTCATACAATTTCGCTCTTCTGAAAAAGTATATAATCAGGTCACCTTGGGAGATTGTGAATAAATCATTCTTAGAGAATCCAATTTCGATTAGACTGGTGGCATTGGAAAGAGGACATAGAGGGGTATGGGAGGTCATGATTTCAAAACTGGAAGAGCTGAAATTACATAAATACATTAGATTCAATATCAGGCTCCTACAAAGTGAAAAAAGGGGTGTGTAGTTTTTTTTTTTCAATTTTTGCATAAGCTTGGTTTGAAAAATTAGTTTGAAGGAATTCAAAGGGTATAGTGAAGCATTATTATCAGTAATTGATGCCCCAAAGAAAAAAAATGGAAACACCTAGTAAGCAACTTGAAAGCTCTAGCATGACTCATGAAGGAGAGGAAGAAATGCAACATGATATATCAAAATTACAAGAGCAAGTACAACAAATGTCACTTGCACAAAAAGTAACAGAAGCTAAGATGGATGATATAAACAAAGATGTAGAAGCTAAGATGGATGGTTTAAAGAAAGGCTTGGAAGCTAAGATGGATGGTTTAAAGAAAAACGTAGAAGTTAAGATGAATGGCATGGAAGCTAAGATGGATGGTTTAAAGAAAGATGTAGAAATAAGATGAATGGCATGGAAGCTAAGATGGATGGCATGGAAACTAAGATGGATGATTTTAAGACAGATTTGAAAACAGGCATGGAATATTTGAAGACATATTTGACAAATTTTCTACAAGAAATGCTTACTAATGGCAAAAGGGTAGTAAAGAAAACTAATGATGAGAACAAAATAAAAATTAATCATGATTTCATAGACTCTAATGTTGGATCGAAGAACCATGTTCCAAATATCGATATGAGGAAGCTTGATGGAAAGGATCCCGGAACATGGATACTACAAATGGAGAAATTTTTCGATCTCTATAATGTGCAAAATGCACAAAAGGTACGCATGGAAACTTTATATTTGGAACCAAATCAGTTTGTATGGTATCGATGGCTTTGCTCTCATAAACAAACTGTCAATTGGGCTATTTTTACAGATGAAATGATAGCACATTATGAGGATACAAAAAGAAACACTTTTTTTAGCCAATTGATAAATCTCAAACAAAATGGTTCAATGATGGAGCACATTGAAGACTTCCAAAAATTAAATATAAGGGTAAAAGATATTCTAGAGGAGCATAGGATTGATATGTTCATAGGGACTTTAGAGGATAACATACAACATGAGTTTCACCTTTGGGAACTAGATTCATTGGAGAAGGCATTGAAGTTGGCAAGAAAAATTGAAAGCAAAATTATGGCAACAAGGAAGCCTACCACTCACAATCATAAATATGGAAGTGTTCTTGGTCCTAGCTATCCACAATCTACAAGGTTGACAGCACAGCAATTGGAAGAAAAAATAACAAAAGGGCTTTGTTACAGTTGTGATAGCAAATACACTAAAGGTCATAAGTGTGCTGAGAAGAAATTATTTTACATAGATTGTGAAGAGGAGGAAGAAAATGAACAAGAAACATCAAAAGAAGAGGATGTACACTAGGGTCAAACCCTAGAAAAAGAAGAAATGAATATGACCATATCATGTAATGCATTGGCTGGAATTACCACTCCTCAAACTATCAAGATAGAAGGGCATATCAAAAAGAAAAATGTAATAGTGATGATTGATTCGGGAAGTACCCATAATTTTATTCCTTATAAAATAGCCAAAGAATTGAATTGCTTCGTATATCTAGCACCACAGTGTCAAGTGATGGTTACAAGTGGAGGAACCATAAATTGCTCAAGAAAGTGCCATAATATCAAGCTATCCATGGGAGAATATGTATGGAATAGCCTAATGCCTTCCATTCCAATGGGTGGTGATAATGTTGTACCAGGAGTCCAATGGCTACAATCGTTGGGTACAATATCTTTTAATTTTGAAGAACTTTTCATGAAATTCTCTTCAAAAGGAAAGGAAATTGAATTAAGGGGTATCGTAGGAAACCAAGAAAGACAATTAGCTATACTGGAATGACAAAGCTTCTAAAGAAAAAACAACGAGGCATAATTGTACTATTATGTTCACTAGTGGTCCCCACATTGAAATCATCCATTTCTCCAGAGCTCCAAAAAGCCTTGGACAGTCATTCCAAGGTATTTGAGACTCCCAAAGGCCTCCCACCTATTTGTGATCATGATCATGCTATCAATTTGATTCCAAGAAGTGTTCCTCCAAATGTTGGGCCTTTCATATATCGCTATGTCCAAAAGAGTGAAATTGAACGTATGGTTGCAGGAATGCTAGAGGTTGGTATAATTCAACCTAGTCAAAGTTCTTTCTCTGCTCCAGTAGTATTGGTTCACAAGAAGGATGGATCATGGCACATGTGTGTAGATTATAGGGAGTTCAACAAGCTCACTATGAAAGATAAATTTCCCATTCCTGTCATTGATGAATTTTTGGATGAATTGCATGGATCAATTTACTTCACCAAGTTGGATCTTCATTCAGGATATTGTCAAATCAGAATGAAGACTGCAAACATTCCAAAAACAACATTTAGAACTCATGAGGGCCATTATGAATTTTGGTCATGCCTTTTGGCCTTACTAATGCAACTTCTACATTTCAAGGTTTGATGAATTCCATTTTCAAACCCTTCCTTAGAAACTTTGTGTTAGTATTTTTTTGATGATATACTAATGTGCAACAAGTCTTGGAAGGATCATGTCCAACATGTTGACATGGTGCTCAAACTATTGGAGGAGAAACAATTATATGCAAAAATCTCCAAATGTTTCTTTGGAGTACAAGAGGTGGAATATCTGGGTCATATTGTGTCTCATGATGGTGTTAAGGTAGACCCTAGCAAAATTAAAACCATTAAGGAATGAAAAATCCCCACATCCATAAAGCATCTGCGAGGGTTTCTCGGGTTGACAGCGTATTATCGCAAGTTTGTTAAGGATTATGGGAGAATAACAACACCTCTAACAACATTATTGAAGAAAGATGCATTCTCATGGACTCCAAAAGCAATGAAGGCCTTTGAACATCTTAAAGAGGCAATGTGCCAAGCATCAGTCTTAGCTACACCGGACTTCACAAAAACCTTTATTGTGGAATGTGATGCATCAGGAAATGGAAATGGTGTTGTTTTAATGCAAGAACAAAGACCCATTGCTTTCGAAAGTCATCCAATCAAAGGAAAGTATTTACACAAAGCTATTTATGAGAAGGAAATGTAAAAAATAATGCACCTAAGAAATGATGACCCTACCTAATGGGAAGACACTTCAAGGTAAAAACAGATCATGATAGTATTAAATACTTTTTGGAACAAGGATTATCTTCAGAAGAGTAGCAAAAATGGGTCACAAAGATGTTGGGCTATGACTTTGAAATCATCTACAAAAAGGGAAGCAAAATGTTGTGGCAGATGCACTCTCAAGAAAGGATGACGATGTGAAAGCATTTCTTTGCACCATTTCTATTATCCAACTAGATTGGATAAACGAAGCAAGGGATGAATGGAAGAATGACGACAAAGTGTGGGCACTCATTCAAAAGATACAACAAGATCCCAATACATCTGATACATTTAGCTAGAAAAATGATTTGTTATAATACAAGGATCGGTTACACCTATGTAAGAATTCCCAACTCAAACAAGAGATTATTAGGGAATTGCACACCTCTCCCTTAGGACAACACTCAAGATTTATAAAAACCTACCACAGGGTTAAGAAGGATTTTTTTTGGGATGGCCTTAAATCAGATATTCAAAATTTTGTGGCGTAATGTTTGGTTTGCCAATAAAATAAAGTTGAAACAATTAAGAGCCCAGGACTATTACAACCCTTATCCATTCCAAGCCAATGTTGGGAGGCGGTTTCAATGGATTTTATCACAAGTTTACCCAAGTCTGAAGGAAAGGCTGTTATCATGGTGGTAGTTGAGAAACTTACCAAGTATGCACACTTTTTTGCATTATCTCATCCATTTAAAGCGAGTACAGTTTCTACTGCATTTATGGAAACAATTCAAAAGCTACATGGAAACCCAAAGATTATTGTAAGCGACGTAGATCCCATTTTCACTAGAACTTTTTGGACAAAATTATTTTCTTGTCTTGGTACTCAGTTAGCTCATAGCTCATCTTATCATCCTCAATCTGATGGGAAAATTGAGATAGTAAACACATGTTTGGAAGGATACATTCATTGCTTTGTATCTGATAAATAGACACAATGGGTCAAATGGTTGCCTTTGGCTGAATGGTGGTATAACACTTCCTTCTATACTGTAACAAAAATGACCCCATTTATGGAAGTTTATGGATATCATCCACCATCCATCACATCATATTTAAGAGAAAATTCTAAGGTTCAAGTAGTGGAATATCACATTTAGCATCAACATCAAGCTCTCCAACTCTTAAAGGATAACCTCACCTTGGCGCATAATAGAATGAAACAGTAGGCAGATCAACATCACAGCGAAAGAAGTTTTGATGTAGGTGATTGGGTATTCCTATGGCTACAACCATATAAACAAATGTCCCTCAAGCAAGTTAAGAAGGATAATAAATTATCACCAAAATATTATGGTCCATACAAGGTGTTGCAAAAGATAGGTATTATGGCATACAAATTGGAGCTTCCTGTAGCTTCCCGAGTGCACCCTATTTTCCATGTGTCATGCTTAAAAAAGGTTATAAGTGACAAGCTCCCAGTTCAAACAATATTTCCAGAACTTGATGAGGAAGGAAAAATCATATTGGAACCTAAAGTAGTCAAAGAAACAAGAACTCGACAACTATGAAATCGATCAATTTCAGAGTATCTCATCAAGTGGAAAAACTTACTTGTTGAAGATTCCAGATGGGAGGATGAGAATTTTATACAGAAGCACCCAGAACTACTCAAGCATTGAGGACAACACTTTTTTGAAGGAGAGGGGCATGTTAGGTCCCTATAAGGCTAGTGATTTCCCCATTACTATTGTCATTGTATCCCTTATTGTTATTGTTGTGCCCCTGTTGTGCCCATATTGTTATTATTGTGCCCCAGAGAAACCCACTATTGTTATTTTTGTGCTTTTATATTATTATTTTAGTTCAGCGTGGTTATATTGTGTCCCCTTAGACTCCTATATATAGAAAGGAGGTTTTGTCATTTGAATCATCCAAGAATTGTTCATGTGTGTAATGTAAAGGAGGTTGCCCCCTCGAAGAGGCCGAATTCTAGGGCATTGATCTATCTTTTTATCTTTTTGTGAGCTGGTTTCCTAAAAATTATTGTCACAAACAATGATTTTACTTATCTATTCATTATCCCAATGTCATGGGAGGTAATTTTCTAATTAACATGTATTAATGCTTAGGCCATCCATACAATTGTTTGTACATGTAACATATCAATTCTTATGGTTAAGGGTATACCAACCAATAATTCAATTAGTATTATTTTAACATAACTTTCGTAACAAAACTTTTCTATGACATAATTCTTCATTTATTCTAGACGTAAATTTTGACAAAAAAATTTAGTTGATTCCTTAGTATGGTTCATTGTCATATTTTCTTTCTTTTTGCCAATGATTTATGCCTTAATTTTGTATTACTTTTAAAAAACAAGGGTGTAGAAATTTGTCATATTTTAAATGTGATATCCTCACACTACTCAAAGTATTTTATTTTCCCTTGGAAAAAGTCATCATTTCTATTAATGATGAGAAATTACATTCTGTAGATGCCATAGCATATGCATATTGAGGCTGGTTGCCTCCCCAAAACTATTTTTCGAGACAACAACAACAAAAATTTCTACTGCATTCTACACACAGCGAGACCATGAAGGTCTCAAAACTATTGTCACTTATCAGATTTTAACCAACAAGAACAACAACAATACCAAAAAATTGTATTCTCCATGCAGGGAGATCATGAAGGTCTCAAAAATATAATATCACTAAAACAGACCTTGCGGAAAGTCTGTGAAAATAGCCTCTTGAAGAGAGTTCTCTAATCCCATATGTACTGAAATATAAACAGAATATGACAAACTGGAAAAAAAAACCAAAAATATAACCAGATATATAAAGACATAGTGCTTTTGTCTCCTGGTGCAAGTGTAGATCTATGAACGTTTTGTGGTAAAACTGATGGAAAGTTCCATCAATCTCCTCCTGTATCAACTAGTCCTCTTCCTACTGGTGCATTGCCTCCTTTGATAGGTAGTTTGGCCCTGAGTTGCCCTCCCTGTAAATGCGATGACAGACAAAGTTATCAAAGGATGTTATGAGTCTATGAGCCTCATACAAAATGTGTCTCAATGAGAAAGCATAGCATTGAGATGTTTTGTTTAGCCAGTTGCAAACAAGTTGGAGTTACTCAAAGTATTATTATCGTTATTGTTTTGTTTAAAACTAAGAAATGATATCAACATGGCATAAGACCTAAGAAATGTGATGGATTATTTATGTAAATAAATGTTTTATCAATAAATAAATGATAAATTGGAAACATTTGAGAATTAGACACTTGTAGATGAGATCCTATCTAATATAATTCTTCCATGATAATAATTCTAGATAAACTTAATGGATGGAGAGAAAAAATCCATTAAGTTCCTAGTGGGAGAAAAATGCTAAGTGGGGATTGGCATAAAGAATCGCTGGAGATAAAAGCGAGCTTTTATGAAACAAAGCTGAGGATAGTGGTTGAGGAAGAAACCACAAAATGTGGGATGATACAAAAGGAAAAATCCCTCATGGAAGGAAGGTATCGTATACCTATTTCAAAGATCAACAAAGATTACTGAGGCCTTGGCAATTGAATCTCAGCTCACGGGTGAACTGGAGAGAAGCAGTTTCTACAGTTGGGTGGAAACAATGTTCTATTCTCAAGTGTACCCTATCTGCAGTGTTACTGGTTAGAATGTGATTTTTTTTGTTTATAATGTTGAAGGTCTGGTAAAATTTGTTCTTGTTTTTTAGTGAAACGAGAGTGTAAAATGGCATGTATAATTTGATGTTATGATGAGAATCTGCATTATGTTTATGTTCGTAGCTAGGAAAGATTCTATGTGTACTCTGGAATTCTGGAAATGAACACTTATGTATTCGTACAGATAATATTTTTTGTTTATGTTACTTGTATTCTAGAATTTTGGAAAAGAATACTTTTGTACTCCTATAGATATCATTTTAATTTATGCTAAGAACTTTGATCTTATGGTAAATATTTTGTTAACATGAGAATAGTGAGTAACTAATCTATTACAAGGTTTCTATTATGCTAAAAATTTCAATTAATGGATAATGGTTTATGCATTGTAGGTTTGGGAAATATGAATTGTGTACAAGGAATAGGCCAGCATTCAAATTTATAATCAATAGTATTTTTCTCTCTTCAATGATTAAGATTCAATTAGGAATACATTTTATAAAAGGCCACATTAGTGTGTTCAACACATGCATCTGTAGCAAAGTATGGCAAAATTTTTAGGTGTAGGAAACATACTTCTCTGTGAGCTAGTACTTACAAAAGACGATTAAAGTTACAAGCGAGGTTCCTTACTGATTGTAGCAATCTAGTATAATTTTGGGTATTAGTTGTAAGGTGACTGTAGAAATGGATAAACTAATTAAGAAAAATCATACAAGTCCATTAATTATCAAAGGGGGGTTGAGATAACTCCTTATCCACAATATTCAATTAACCTAAATTACTGTGAAGAATAAGAGTAATTATGTAGTAACTAGTTTAAGGTGGGCTAGGAGTTATGGTACCTTTAAAACAACATGCAAACGAAAATTTACAATAATTATAGAAATTCATGAAACAATTTCTCAACTAGAGGGTAAATTATGAATTACATCAGAAGATAGGTATGGTAAGTTAACAACTATAACAACAATGATTAATCACTTCAAGTCAACCTCTCTGAAAATGAAATAAATAATTTTCCTTTTTCACCACTCACGAGCAATGTAGAAAATTCATAATTTGTGAGTATGCAAAAGAGGAAAACTAGAAGCTAAAAATCAACCATAATGCCATATAAATTTAGTCGTTTAGAGAAAATTATCATTATAAAGAGGACAAATTAAGAAATATCTCAAGTATAACATAGTACCATAAATTAGAGGTAGAGTGCGAGATAAAGAATTACAACGAGTACCAATTTCAATTAAACTACAAAGAACATGGGAAACAAAAGAAATACATATATAACTCGATGAATAAACGTAGTTCGATGAACATGTACTCCATAAAATTGAGAATAAGCATTAAAATAGCCCAAAATACAATCATGAAATAGATGGTGGAATTATAAAAATTACAGTGCCCAAAGTAAAATATGAGGCCAGTTATAAACCACCGTTTAGACCTAAAATGAAACAACATAAACTAGGGTAACTCAATAGTGAAGGCGTCGGCTCAACACCTGACCATGAGAACTACCAATGAAATCACTAGGACAAGTTACAGGTAACTAAACTAGAGAAATTATAGCATTTCTCAGCACCTAATTTCCATTGAAAGGATTTGGGGTTTTTCCACTGACCTTGATCCAACACAATGATGAAGACAATCATTAGAGGGACAAATTCCATGTGGGTGATAGAGCTAAACTTTAGCGAGAGAAGCCATGGTTTAACATGAAAGAGTAACAAATAGACCTGACATTAGCAACAATGGAACTAGTCAGATTTGATAACAATAGAAAAAACCACCAAAGAAGAAGAACGACTTATCTATTTAAAGGGGAAAAAACCCATGAAAAGACTTTTGGAACCTATCACAAACGGAGAACGAAAGTAAGAAGAAACAATGACGAACATAAACCTATGGAGAAGAAAATTTCATTGAATAAGGAAAAAACCCTAGCTTACCAAGGAGATTTCCTTTGAAAAATGCAAACTAGAGCACTTGTGGTTGAACACTGCTAGTACTAAGTGGAAGGGAATAAAATATAGTGGGGTGCCCTGAAACCTTGAAACCTCATTCAAGAAAACCATTTCTTCCTTTTTAAACTCAGCACGGTAAAAATAATACTCAGAATACTAGGGTTGCAACCTTTGAGAATGATTACTAAGGAAAAGGGAGTGGGCGTAGTTGGAAGATGTTACTAGAAATACACCCCTCAATATGTATGCCACATAGGAAGTAACCATAAACCAGGGTAGTCCAAGAGGATGTTGCACCTATAAAATTATCACAAAATTAGAAAAAATAACCAGTGAAAACTAATTTCCAGAGTCACTATTATATTACATAGGTTCCTACAGAAAATAGGTTCATGAAATTAGAGTGAAGGGTTAGAAACTACTTGGAACCAAAAGGACATGCCAAATGTGAGAATGTTTGCACCATATCAACACCACACGATAATTGGAGTTCACTGAGACCTCTAACTCCATAGGAACCAAACAGAAAAACTCAGCTAAACTTCGAGCCTGTTATAGTCAGTCCTTTGGCGTTCTTTCAATGATCAAAATGGGCCTCTTATTATGTATATTTTAATAGATGTTTTTCACATTATTTTCAGCACAAAACATGTCATAAGTATGTCCATCAGAAGCAGATCAGAAAGATATTTCCAATGGTATGTGACACTCCAAAATCCGGCTCCTGGATCAGAAGATATGATCAATTGAGTGATTGGATCCTGCGTATGAAAAAGGGAGGATTCGTTGGATGTGGTTGTAGAGTGGTGATAGATGAAACTGCTCAGGTGTTTTCTAGAACCAACAAATCGTATCCCTATGCAGTTTCAAAAATCGACAGGCAGAAATGTGTAGTGGTTGGTGCTTCCATTGAAGCAGCTACACTTTTGTGTTTAAATATGCCTAAAGTATGGCTTTCATATGCCTCTTAGTGTTACTATCAAATAGATCCCTCTCTTATGACATAATTGTTGAATCAATTGATGGATTCTGGTATTGAACCAATGACATTAATGTCTCAACTACTCTCATCATGGATATTCTTACTGGTAGCTACAAGATTGTAGATGCTAAGCACAAGGGGACATTCTTCCGCGGGCATGCTTTAACAAAAGAAGAGTTAGAGAGACTGTAGTGAGCCTTGAAAATTCTTTCTGAAATAGAAAAGAAACTAAGGGTTTTGAATGATCAGACAAAATCGCTGATAGCAGCCCTTTTGTAGTTTGGTTGTGGAAGGTGTCTTCTTCTTCCCACTTCTGCTGGTACTAGTGTCACTCAAAGTCTATAGCTATAAAAGAGAGGAATGCAAATGGATTCTTTTATTCTGATTCATCTTTCAGGCAAGTTTTGGATAAACAATAGTTTGGAGCTTCACTTGAGCAGTTGGATTCCGTGGTCCTAAATTCTAGTGCAGGGAATAAAAATAATAGTTCGAAGAAAGCACAAATTATGTATTCAAATGAGGGAAATAAAGCAGCACATATTCATGCATTAGGCTATTCACCTGTGTTGGGTGGATGTGAAGGAAATTTTCCAAGAAGAATTAATGATAATATTGGTGCAGCTCAGCCAGAGTTGAGTTGTCTGAGTCCAGCCAAGTTAGATGACATTTCAAGAAGAACTATAGAAGAATTCCATTCAAGTACTTTGAGGAAGCTCTTACACACAAGAAAAATTGGTGTTAGTTTTTATAGAAGAATGTTTTGCAACTGTTCAATTAGAATTCTGGCATCCAGATCAAAGAACCAGGGCTAAGAATATTGCGAACAGTTCACGATTTTTAGGAAGGATTGTTTGTCACTGTTGAACCGGAATGCTACTTCATTAATGCAACATTGGTTCCAGCAATGGTGAATCTAGACACATCATTCTTCTTTAACAATCAACTTATTGCAAGGTTTCAGAAGTTTGGAGGAGTGTGGATTGAAAGTTATGTAATTGTCACTGCAACTAGATGTGAGAACATCACCAATGTTCCTCGTGAAACTTTCGAAATTGAAATGGTTAAGGTGGTGAATTCGGCACCAATATTGAACATGATTTCAAGCAATATGTACCAAATAAAAGTGCTATAAAACTGTTGGTAGAGATATCTCAGGACAGTGGCCTTTTGGGAAAAATGACACTATCAACAAGTGACATCGTTTTAGGTTTTCCCATGGGCTCAAATAGCCATATCTTAGCCAATCCACTTCACTCTTCTTCTTAAAAGGCTTTAGCCTCATCAATGGCTTTCACATCGCTAAATTTATTGGCACTGGGTTCATGATCAAATTGTGCTTCCACTACAAGTTTTGCCTCTTCTTCTGTAGGTTGTGACTTCCGTGATGTGGATCAAACCCTATGTTTGCACATTCTTTCTATTCCTTACTTGTAGATTTGCATGAATGATTAACAATCTTCCTACCCTAGAAAGGGCATTAGTTTGTGTTTGGAAGATGCTTTTGGAGGTGGGTAAGAGCAAAGAGGTAGATTGTGAAGTGTTATCTCGTGTTAACAAGTTTCGGATTGTTGTTGAGGAACTCGGAGTTGCTCTGAATTATAAGGCACGTAGTCCTCTTGAACAAGAGCAAAAGCTCCCTAAAGGTACAAACTTTTATGAGCTTCCTTATGAAGACAAGTGCCATGCTATGTTTGCCCAAGCTCTAAAAAAACAGGCTAAAGGCTTTGGAATAGTAGTTGCAATTTTCGATGCCAGTAGCTTGGCTGGAATTAGAAGTTATTGAAATATTTCTTTGCCCCGAGACGTGGCTGACTTAGTCGACAATTGTTTTATATCTGATACTTTCGATGATGCTTCTAAAGGGGATGATCCAAAGAGAAGAAATGTACTTGGAGGATAACTATGGTAGTAGTCAGTGCAGGAGCAACAACTCTTGTGGGTCTAACCTCGTTTTCAAGAATTGTTCCTGTTTCAACTATAGCGAAGATGGTCACCTTTAAAGTTCCTACCATTATGAAATTTGACCTTCTGCAAACTCAGCGGTTTCCAATGCTCAGCTTCAAACTCCACGCACCCCTGTAGCCACAACAACAACACACACAAGTCAAAATCGAAAGCCAAGAGAATCTAAGTGGCGTTGTGCTCTTAGATTTAGCGTTGCGCGTAGCCCGTGGGTGTGACATCCCTTTACTACTTATGTTGGATTCTTTGAGGTTCTCTCCTGAAAAGGGGGAGCATGTTTTTGTCTCTGCCACTTCAGGAGCTATTGGCCAGCTTGTTGGGCAGTTTGCAAAGTTGATGGGTTACTATGTTGTAGGGAGTGTAGGTAATAAACAGAAGGTTGATTTGCTGAAACATAAACTGTGTTTTGATGATGCTTTCAACTATAAGGAGGAGCATGACTTGGAGGTGGCTTAAAAAAACATTTTTCAAATGGGATCAACATCTATTTCGATAATGTTAGTGGTGATATGCTCAATGCAGTGCTGGGGAATATTAACGTCCATGGCCGCATTGTTATTTGTGGTATGATTGCTCAAACTGGTGTTCAGAGTGAACAAGGTGATTATAGTTAAAATGAAGTCCTAGTAAGCTCATCGATAGGAGATTGAGGCAGAAAAGGCAATCAGGAAAGATTCCATGGATACATTTTCAAAATATATAGTGTATATATTTTGTGTATAGAGGTTTTGGAGGAGCTTATTATATGATTAAAGAAGTGACAACTAGGAGTTGATTCCCAGTATCTCCAGCATTCGATGAGAATCATGTTCAAAATCCAACATTTCTAGATTTCCAAAAGCATCTAGTGAGAAAGTGGAAAAAGTTTGTCAAATGGTTACAAAATCAGTAGGAAGATCTTCAGTTCCATTTTCTGGGGGAACAAGAACAGTAGGCTGATCAACTAACTCTAAAATTCGTGCAGGCGGGTGTAAGGTGGCAGTCAAAGGGCATATTTTGTGGAAATTCCACACTTAAACGAAATAGATCTTGACCAAAAATTCATTGATTTTGGTCTTCAAAACAACCCTATTTTCCATAGTTCACGAGATTTTATAATATTGTTTGTTTTATAATAGAGTTTTATGATAGGATTTTATTTTTTATTTTTTATTTCCTATCTTGAGGAAATAAAAATAGATTTTTAATTTAGTATATATAGGATTATTTTTAAAAGATAGCGGTTTGATTCTTGCAGCAGAGAAAGGCTACTTGGGACTGTGTAAAGTCTCCTTTGAATATTATTTTAAAGAAGTAGTTTCTGCCCTTTGGGCCTGGGATCCATCACGGTGTTTAATGTGCAGCGTGTTTTTCTTGTAAATTCATTTCCATGCTTTGTTTTTTCTACTAATTTTGTTATAGCATTCTCTAAGGGAAGTGTTAGGAATCCATCCATGCATGATGCTCCTTTCACAATGATTATGATATTTGATGTAGTTTTTATATTTTCAAAATCCATCCTCTGTTAGATGCTCTGTTGAGTAACCGTGTGCTTCTGTTTCTCCTAAAGTTTCCACTGTCGATCCATCCCATGATTTATGCTTGCAGGGAAGTTGTCTTTTTCCTCTTTTCTTCTCTCATTATATCTTTAATCTAGCTGAACATTGCACTTACTTTGCCCTAAGTTTTCCAGAAGAAACTAGCCTCGATTCCATAACCCAATGGTCCCTTCTCTTGTTGTTTTCAACCCTCAACTTTCAATCAAATCCCCGTACTTGTTAGCTAGCCTAAGATTCACTTGTTGCAGCCAGTTTTTGTTGGCAAAGAGAGAGCCCTCTCTAGTCTAACAGGGCTAGATGCCAGATCGAAAGCTTGGTCTATGGTTACCTCGGAATTGCCTCTTCTCATCCTTGAGGTTCATTCCCGGTGCTAACATTTTGGTGTCGTTGCTGGGGACAAGGTGACAGATCTTCTCCAGGAAAGATCGTTCAAGTTGCATATCTAGTTGCTAATGGTGGAAAATAGTTAGACATGTACGATCCATTATTCAAGATCCCAAGCTTCAAAGTTTCAAAGCGACTTCACTGTCAAACAAATCTAGAATTCAGATTTTAGAATGTTGATGGTAATCACCGATGACAGGGTATGTGGCAAATCCATTGTCTAGTGAAATGTTATTGACTTTAAGGGATGATTTAGCAAAATTTCAGATTGATCAGAATTTTTCAACATCAGTGTTTTTTAGTTTGAAATCCAGCTTACTCACACCTAAAAGTAGATATTGTTTTCTTGGTTTAGTTTCTGAAAGATTATAAAAGGAAATTGAACTATTGGATGTTCAAATTAAATCACATGAATTCAGAGATCCCAAAATGTTCTTGGACAATCTCCCTCCTTCAAAACAAGAAACAATAAGGCTATTCATGGATGCTTGCATTGAAAGTTTGCAGTTGGAGGTCTGTTTTGAGGAGTTAGGGCAGCAAATAGAGTCTGGTTTCTTTGATCCTATTGTCGCATATATGGAGTATTTTTTCAGTTTGAAGGATAAGCCAAATTTTATTTGACATAGTGAAATTTAGATTGTGCATGGATGGCTGTCAGCATTTCCAGTTTCATCCTGGTTCAAACGCCATCAAACAACCACATTATTGTCAAAATTGCTTGATTGGTTGGTCTGGCATTACAACATTCCTTGATTTATTGATTTTGCTGCAAAGTAGGTTAGGATAGTTTTGTAAATAAATAAGCTACCTAAATCAGCATTTCAGTTTTCGGCATTTGTTTTAGTTTCCAAATGTACAGGCTGTAGTATGTATATGATTTGGATTGGTATGAGTCGTATTGGGTTTGCAGTTGTTTGACCGTATTGCCCAATGGATGAGGCACTAATCTACATGTTCCCAGAGACATATGGTTCTTGGTATCTCCAAGGAGCTACCATCCCATATGGCGCCACTACTAGAGTCAGTCCTTTGGCCTTCCTTCAGTGATCAAAATGGGTCTCTTATTATGTATGTCTTCTTAGATGTTTTGCACATGATTTTCAGCACAAAACATGTCATAAGTGTGTCCATCATAAGGAGCATGGAAAGAGCTTTCCGACGGTATATCACACTCCAAAAACTGGCTCTCGGATCAAAAGATATGATCAATTGAGTGATTGGCTCCTGTGTATAAAAAAGGCAAGATTCATTGGATGTGGTTGTAGAGTGGTGATAGATGAAACTTCTCAGACATTTTCTAGAACCAACAAGTCTTATCCCTATGCAGTTTCCAAAATCGACAGGCAGTAAATGTGTAGTGGTTGGTGCTTGCATTGAAGCAGCTACACTTATGTGTCTAAATATGCCTAAAGTATGGCTTTCATATGCCTCTTGGTGTTACTATCGAGTAGATCCCTCTGTTATGACATTATTGATGAATGAATTGATGGATTCTGGTATTGAACCAATGAAATGAATGTCCCAACTACTCTCATCAGGGATATTCTTGCTGGTAGCTACAAGCTTGCAGATGCTAAGCACAAGGGAACTCTCTTCCGCAGGCATGCTTGAAAAAAAGAAGAGTTAGAGAGACTGTAGTGAGCCTTGAAAATTCTTTCTGAAATAGAAAGAAAAGTAAGGGTATCAAATGATCAGACAAAAGGGTTGATAACAACGCTTTTGCAGTTTGGCTGTGGAAGGTCTCTTCTGCTTCCCACTTCTACTGGTACTAGTATCACTCAAAGTCCTGTAGCTGTAAAAGAGAGGAATGAAAATGGATTCTTGTATTCTAATTCATCTTCCAAGAAAGTTTTGGATAAACAATAGTTTGGAGCTTCACTTGAGTAGTTGGATTTTGTGGTCCTAAAGTCTATTGCAGGGAATAAAAATAACAGTTTGAAGAAAGCACAAATTATGTATTCAAATGAGGGAAATAAAGGAGCACAGATTCATGCATGAAGTTGTTCACCTGTGTTGGGTGGATGTGAAGGAAATTTTCCAAGAAGAATTAGTGATAATAGTGGTGCAACTCAACCAGATTTGAGTTGTCTGAGTCCAACCTAGTTAGATGACATTATGAGAAGAGCTATAGAAGAATGTTGTTCAAATACTTTGAGGCAACTCTTACACACAAGCAAAATTGGTGTCGGTTTTTATAGAAGAAGGTTTTGCAACTGTTTAGTTAGAATTGTGGCATCTAGATCAAAGAACAAGGGCTGAGAATATTGTGAACAACTCGTGTTTTTCAAGAAGGAATATTTGTCACAGTTGAACCAGGATGCTACTTCATTGATGCAACATTGGTTCCAACAATCGTCAATCCAGACACATCATTCTTCTTTAAAAAACAACTTATTGCAAGGTTTCAGAAGTTTGGAGGAGTGTGGATTGAAAGTGATGTAATTGTCACTGCCACTGGATGTGAGGACATCACCAATGTTCCTCGTGAAACTTAGGAAATTGAAATGGTTACGCTGGTGAATTAGGCATCAATAGTGAACATGATTCTAAGTAGAATTTACCAAATAAAAGTTCCATGAAACCCTTGGCAGAGATATCTCAGGACAATGGCCTTTTGGGAAAAATGACACTATCACCAGGTGACATGGTTTCAGGTTTTCCCATGGGCTCAAAGAGGCATATCTTAGCTAGTCCACTTCACTCTTCTACTCTAAAGGCTTTAGCCTCATGAATGGCTTTCACATCGCAAAATTTATTGGCACTGGATTTGGGATCAAATTGTGTTTCCACTGCAAGTTCTAGTTCTTCTTCTGCAGGTTGTGACTTCTGTGATGTGGATCAAATCCCTGCGTTTGCACATTATTTATATTCCTTACTTGTAGATTTGCATGATATGATTAACAATCTTGTTTCCCTAGAAAGGGCATTAGTTTGTGTTTGGAAGATGCTTTTGGAGGTGGAGAAGAGCAAAGAGGTGGATTACGAAGTGTTATATCATGTTGACAAGTTTCAGATTGTTGTTGAGGGACTCATAGTTGCTCTGAATTCTAAGGCACATAGTCCTCTTAAACTAGAGCAAAAGCTCCCTAAAGATGCAAAATTCTATGAGCATCCTTATGAAGACAAGTGCCATGCTCTGTTTTCCCAAGCTCTAAAAAGATAGGCCAAAGGTTTTGGAACAGTAGTTGCAATTGTCAACGCCAATAGCTTGGCTGGAATTAGAGTTTATTGAAATATTTCTTTGCCTTGAGACGTGGCTGAATTAGCTGACAATTGTTTTATATCTAATACTTTCAATGATGCTTCTAAAGGGGATGATCCTAAGAGAAGAAATGTGCTCGGAGGAAAACCTGTGGTACTAGTCGGTGTAGAAGCAACAACTATTGTGGGTGTAACCTCATTTTCAAAAATTGTTCCTGTTTCAACTATAGCGAAGATGGTCACCTTTAAAGTTCCTACTATTATGAAATTTGGCCTACTGCAAACTCCATGATTTCAAACACACAACTTCAAACTTCACACGCCCCTGCAACCACAACAACAACACACAAGTCAAAATCTAAAGCCAAGACAATTTAAGTGGCACTACGCGTAGCATTGTGGCGTTGCACTCCTAGGTTTAGTGTTGCGCTCTTGGGTTTAGCGCTGCACATAGCAGATGGGTGTGACATCCCTTTACTGCTTATGCTTGATTCTTTGAGGTTTGCTCTCCTTAAAAGGGGGAGCGTGTTTTTGTCTCTTGTGCTTCAGGAGTTATTGACTAGCTTGTTGGGCAGTTTGCAAAGTTGATGGGTTGCTATGTTGTAGGGAGTGCGGGCAATAAACAAAAGGTTGATCTGCTGAAACATAAATTGGGTTTTGATGGTGCTTTCAACTATAAGGAGGAGCATGAATTGGAGGTGGATTTAAAAAAGAATTTTCAGATGGGATCGACATCTATTTCGATAATGTTGGTGGTGATATGCTCAACGCAGTGCTAGGGAATATGAAAGTCCATGGCCGCATTGATGTTTGTGGTATGATTGCACAAACTGGTGTTCAGAGTGAATAAGGTGATTATAGTTAAAACGAAGTCCTGGTAAGCTCATCAATAGGACAGTGAGGTAGAAAAGGCGATCAGGGAAGATGCCATGGATACATTTTCGAAATCTATAGTGTATAGGTTTTGCGTATGGAGGTTTTGGAGGAGCTTATTTTATGATTAAATAAGTTCCAACTAGGAGTTGATTCCTAGTATCTCCAGCATTCGATGAGAATCATGTTCAAAATTCAACATTTCTAGATTTCCAAAAGCATCTAGTGAAAAAGTGGAAACAGTTTGTTAAATGGTTACAAAATCAGCAGGTAGACCTTCAGTTCCATTTTCTGGGGGAACAACAACAACAGGCTGATCAACTAACTCCAAAATTCATGCAGGAAGATGCAAGGTGGCAGTTAAAGGGCATATTTTGTGGAAATTCCACCCTTAAAGGAAGTAGATCTTGACCAAAATTCACTGATTGTGGTTTTCAAAACAACCCTATTTGCCATAGTTCACAAGAGTTTATAATATTGTTTTGTTTGTAACAGAGTTTTATGATATGATTTTATTTTTAATTTTTTATTTCCTATATTGAGGAAATAAAAATAGATTTGTAATTTAGTATATATAGGATTATTTTTTAAAGATAGCGGTTCGATTTTTGCAGTAGAGAGAGGCTGCTTGGGACTGTGTAAAGTTTCTCTTGAATATTATTTAAAAAAAGCAGTTTCTGCCCTTTGGGCCTAGGATCCATCACAGTATTTAATCTGCAGCATGTTTTTCTTGTAAATTCATTTCCATGCTTTGTTTTTTCTACTAACTTGGTTATAGCATTCCCTAAGGGAAGTGTTATCCATGGACGATGCTCCTTTCACAATGATTATGTTGTTTGATGTAGTGGTTATCTTTTAAGAATCCATCATCTGTTACATGCTTTGTTGAGTAACCATGTGCTTCTCTTTCTCCTAAAGTTTCCACTATAGATCCATCCCATGATTGATGCCTACAGGGCAGCAGTCTTTTCCCTCTTTTCTTCTCTCATTATATCTTTAATCTAGTTGAACATTGCACTTACTTTGCCCCAATTTTGCCAGCAAAAGCTAGCCTCAAATCCATAGCCCAATGGTCCCTTCTCTTGCTGTTTTCGACCCTCAACTTTCAATCAAATCCTCGTACTTCATAGCTAGCCTAAGATTCACTTATTGCAGCCACATTTTGTTGCCAAAGGGAGAGCCCTCTCTGGTTTGGCAGGGCTAGATGCCAGATCAAAAGCTTGATATGTGGTTACCTCGTAATTGCCTCTTCTCAGCCTTGAGGTTCATTATGACTGCTAACAGAGCCATCAGACGTGGTGGTGAACACAACAAAATGAAATTTTGGTTAAGAAAAAAATAGTTCAGGGTTTGAAGGAGATAATGCCTAACATAGATCTTCCCTCCTGCAATTGCAACCATCAAACAATGCCCAAAATCCCTCAGTGCATCAAGTGAAGAGGGCTAGCATGGCATCAACAGAAGGGTGAACTTTTGTTTACGAGCATGATCACATAAAGGCTCATAAATGGGCAATAAGTATGTAGCATAGAAACAAGAAAATTCAAAGATAATAATCAACCCTCAAATCAAAGTAATGATAGGACTAAGTCATTAACCAAATATCATGACTATCGTGTTATACATTGTGGTTAAAAACATTTAACATTATAATGTAGCGCTCAAATCCTTGGAGATATACATATGTAAATGCCAATCAAATCATAAGAATTCTTACCACTGGTATGAGACAAGATGAGGCACTATTAACCTATCTAAATGGCATGCAAATCTTTATGAATATACTTGGTTATAAGCCCATACTATAGGGAAATATGAAATCATTCAAACTACACACAAAGGTCAACCATATGCTAATATTAATAAGTGTCAGGGTTAGGGTTTTATTGTAATAACAATAGTATGTTATCTACTCAAAATGAGTTATACATGACTTATTACATTGGAATTTCATTGGTAGAATTGGGCAAAATTAAGTATGATTTAGAGGAAAAACAATTGTTGGATAGAGGGAGTTGTGACAATTTTCTTTGCTATGGAACACCCATTATGGGACACATTGTAATTTCTTACCATTTCCCTTATTTAGATAAAAATGTTGAACCCTTCAGCTATGATACCACTTGTAACATACCCCAAATTTTGTTTTTCAATTTAGGATCTGATTGACAACGACCATATGCCATCCACTAAGATTTGAATGATAATATGAATGAATTTATAATGCATAGTGCTTATATTTCAACTTCAGATATAGTCAATTTATCACCATGGTATTGATAGGGAACTATAGTTACAATTTCTACTTGAATTTTATTGCAAAACATTAAACTTATTGCGGTGTCATTCAAACTCTCATGAAGGTAGTTGATCATCTTCCATCTGGCATCAAGATAGCATCGGGAAGGGTGAGATCAAATTTATGACTATCAGTGACTACGATTTCATCGATAATGTATTGAGGATGATGTGGTTACATGGTAACCACCCTCTTGCTCCACTGCCTCTAGAAACCCCCATTCTCTCCTAGTCTACTATCAGTAATGGTTTTGCACATTTGGAAAATTGATTCTTGTTTGTCTCTATATCAACCCAATTGTTGTTGATCGCTTTGCATAGCTAGGTAATTTTTTTTTTTTGTATAACCTTTTCTATGATTATCCTCTCGGCCTATGCTTTTCATTGAATCCTTAACTAGTATCCTTTCATTGTTTATTCTTATGTAGTGTTTGAGCTAGTTCTAGGATTCCAGGTCATCCAATTACTTGACAAAGGCTCCTCTCAGGGTTGTAGAGTTCAAATGCTCACAGGCCCTCTTCTGGACCGGTAGCCCAATACTTCAAGTATCCACTCCAGCAACTCAATCCTTGAAATTTGAGAGGGGATCCTAACAAATTAAGGTATTAGGCATAACACTAGTAGTGAATAAGGTAAAGAGTCGACATCTTCAGGGGAACCCCTCTTGGGTGTTGTGGTAATATCACAACTACCCGCCAGATTTTTAATTTATTATCTTCATAATAATAATGGGGACCCTATACGTAATTTTTTGACATATCGTCTTTTAATAGTTTTTTAGTTAATTTTGAGACATTTTTGCAAGATTTTGGTTTATTCAAATTTCCATCATGATTTCTCCATTGCATTCAATTTCTTTCTACCTTTCCATTGGTTCTTTTTAAATCTCATTTGGACGTACAGTTTCAAAATAGAGATGATTCAAAGTCCCAATGATTTTTACTCACCTCGGCTAAAAAAATGTACAAAATGCATATTATTTTAATATTGTAAATTAATATTAATTTTTTAATTAATTATTATTTTATTGTTAATTATCCTACAAACCACCACAACCGAGAAAAGACACACATACACACTGATATATATATATATTCTATATATATATATATATATATATATATATATATATATATATATATATATATATTGGATCTAAGAAGTTAATTTAAATTCTAAATTTTAAAAACTCCACACCTCTGAGATCCCGAGACTCATTAATATGCAGTGGCTATAATTTTTATTTTTGGTTGGGAATGAGGTTATGTAGTGGCTATAGTTATTTTATCGAAGGGAGAACCAAACTCCACATGGTCATCACCTCCCTCTTCCCTCCAAGTTTACTTCACTCCCTCACCTCCTCATCTTCTTGGCACCTCGGCACCTTATATCTCCTAACCTTCATTTCCTTATTAGTCCCTACCATCTGGCAATGGCATGGGACTACAGTAATCGAAATGGGGCTATTAACGTTAATTTTCAGTTGTTTAGGCTAGTTATTATTTCACATTGTGGTTAAATATGGATAGTTTTTTATTTCATATTCTTATTTGGCCTCTTCGTAAGGCTAGAGGCCAAAAGAATATGGTATTTTTATTTTTTAACCTTGTAATTTTTGCATTTTCATCGCATTTTCAAAAGCAGCAAACTAATGTTGGCATTAATTGAAGACTGGGAATATATCAGATCATATTATTGATCATTTTTCATGGCATCTACTTCAATTTAGGCCAAGTGAACTTTAAATTTCCACTGCCATGTGAATTTTAGGGCATCTAGTCTTCTTGTTTCACTCCTGGCAACACCTGGTCTACCTGGTCTTCTTGTTTTACACCTGGTAGAACCTGGTTAGGCTCCTTCAATATTCAGGCCACCTCCTCTTAACCTTTTGCATTTTGAAACTCAGTTCTTCTGTGATATCTTCAAATTCAGAACTCTTTGCAGAATCTTACTTCCCTACAAAGAAACCTACCAAGATGAGCCAAGGAAACCAGAAGAGAGAGCAAGTCTAGTAGACTCAAATTACGAAATGTATGCACTATGACACAACAAAGACACCTCAATGGAGAAACTTGTTACCTTTTCAAATATGGTTCTGTCAGGCCCTTGATTTATATGTTAGCCATGCATATCCTTTGAAGAAATAGCTAAAACCATCCTCCATCTCCATCTTCAGGCAAGACAGCGCACTAAAATGGCTATTTTATAGGTTTCTACCTCACCTGCTAAGCACTCTCTTTCTATTGACTGCTCCTTGAAGTCACTTGCTATACACTCTTTAAGGATGAAGGGGAACAGTAAGGAAGGGGAAAGGCTCATTCTCTCGTAAAGTGAAGCTTTGCATTATCTAACGAAGGAGGGAGAGCGTAAACCTGAGCTTTGGGAAGGTTATACCTGAGCGTAGTGAAGGAATGGGGAAGGACCAGCAGTAGGCCCAGAGAATAGATGACCTTTAGATGAATCAACATCTTGTGTACTCTGAAATGCCCTGCCACCTTGGAGTTGTGGGTGTGTTGCAACATTGCTAATCGTCTCTCTTAATGGTTGACCCAGTATCAGTTACAGAGAAAGCATAGTCAGTAGCAACCCTTTTGTATCGAGATATTGTTCCGAAGCCATTCCCTACCATCCAGAGTCAGTAGCTTGAGATTCAATGGCTTGTTAAAATGCACTACCCTTTCAATCAGTAGTCATCTCTGTAGTCAGCCTCATCACCGGTAGGATCAAAATAGCTAGGTTAGGGTTAAAGTGGACCTTGTCAAGGTGGAGCACTCCACTTCTGGACCAATCTAATGCAGGATATGTACACAAGCACTTGAAGCTTCCAACAACATATGTTAATCTGAACAAAACTAGTAAGATGACAACCAATTCTCATTTCGGCATTGGTGCCAACCAGTTCTAATTTTGGCATTGTTCTAGGATTGTACATAACTATGTTCGGCATTGTTCCCAGATTGTACATAACTATGGATGGCAAAGCTCAAGCACTTCAGAACCATAGCTGCACTTCAAAGCAGTAACTTCTCTTCTGGACATGCAGATAATCATGAAGCAAATAAGCCTCCATCATTGAAAGTTGAGATTTAAAATCTCGTTAGAGAAGCAAGTGGGCTACATGCAAACTTTAGCGTGTCGATATCTAATTTTATTTATTATTAACATTATTTTTTTATTATTAAAATATATAATTTTTATTTCAAATATTAAAATGAGAAATGTGGCATTCGATGTGCATGATGACACCATGCAGCTCTAGGAAGTTCCAATGGCGGTCTTTTCTTGTATTTCTTTATGGATGTGGCGCCTTTAATAATGAGAGATGTGGGAGAGGGTGCGCATGGATGACACGTGCAGCTGCAGTAGCAGCAAATTCCTCTACCATGACCTTGGTGGAGACTATCAGTTGGAATTCCTCTCTAGACTAAAAGAGCTTTAGAGTGTACAATGTTCTGAAAAATGATGCAAACATTAATGGTCATCTCTTTGTTTCGGTAAGTACAAATTACTAACTTCATTTCTGCATATATTATTCGGTTTAACTCCGTGTAATGCATGATGTTAGCCTTGCCATTTGTTTTTCCTCTCAAAACTCTTCTTGAAAAATTTGGATTGGGTTTATTTTGTTTAAAGTGTATTTCAATCCAATCCTTTTCTTGAGGAATTTGGAATGGATTTTAACTTTCTTCTGTTTAATTCACATTTCAACTTTTCAACAGAATCCTCTTCTTGAAAAATTTGGAATGGGTTTTTATGTTTAAGGTTTATTCCAAATTGTCAATTCATTTCTCTTTTTGAGGAATTTGGAATGGGTTTCTTCTGTTTAAGGTGCATTTCAACTATTTGTGGATTAAGATGGGTTTATTTAATTAATGTCTATTGCCTCCAATGGAGATGGTCTGTTACACATTGTGAACCATGTTCATAGGTTTGGTGCGAATTGGACAAAGAATAGTTCATGGGCTTGAGTGCATTTTATATCTAATTGCTAATAAATCACCAAATGAGATGGTCTTATGTTTTGGGAATATATTTTCATGGATGATGATATTTTTGTTGAGATGGGTTTTTGTTCTTTATGTAAAAGTCCGATGATCTGGCAAAGCTAGAATGGATTTCCAATTTCATGGAGGATTCATTTTCAACCGAACAAGTGCCCAAGCCAATCTTTCCTCCAAACCTTTGAGATGTCAGAACAAACAAAGAAGAAGAGAAGCTTGATATAGAAAACCCAATTCAGAGCACCAGTCCATTGTCTCACTTGGACACTAGCTCTAGCTCATGGAAAACCCCAAGATTGAGTCCAAAAACTCTAGTGCCAAGGCATGCACAAAGTAGACTGGTTGATCTGACATATTTCTAGGGTACCACCATAACACCAACCAACATCAGAAGTGCAAGAGGAGGTGATTATTATTATGATCTAGAAATGGGTGCCATAAGACCTACAGGACTACTTATGCCACAATGATATTCTCCAAGTTATTGAAGAAACTGGCTACAATAATCTCTATCATAAGTCATTATGGAAGTGTTTAAGTGTTTATCATATAGGTGTTAGGTTTTGACTATGTGATGCCCATAATATTCTCTCTTATTTGTATAATTTGGAGTTTTCCATAATCTAGAAATCCACTAAACAAAGAAGTAGACCTACCTAATTGACCCAAGTGTTTTGCCTACCAACATTGCTTCCTCCAGGTCGAGAACCATATTTAGAGACGCTCAAGCTCACCCTATAGATCTGGTTCCATCATATGAATATCGAGATGCTTCCCCCAGGTCGAGAACCATATTTAGAGAGGGGAAATTCAACAGCCTGTCCTATATCATGTCTAGCCATGCACCCTATAAATTTGGTTTTGTCATATGAATATCGAGATGTAGACCTACCTAATTGACCCAAGTGCACTTATTGAACCAATTGATTGAGTTTACTCAATAATTGGAATTGCGTCTATTGATCTATAAGCATCTCAATAGTTGGAATTGTGTTTGTTGATCTATAAGCATCTCAGTAAGCAACCCATCTGACAGAAGCTCAACAAAAAAATATGACAAATAATTAATTGAAAAACATAAATGTGATGGCTCTCACTAAGATGCATAAGAGACAAATATTAAACAATTATAGAATATCAAGATGGAAGCTAGTATTATTTATGAATAAACATGTCAAGACAAGGTCGATCCATCTGTCGATCCATCCATACCCCGACCTTTGGGCAGGGCTCAGGTGCTTTTGGTTAATTGTGTTCAAATTGAAATAGTGGCATACATCACCTCCAGCCAAAGATATGAGAATAAAAGTTTGGATCTTGGTCCTTCATGTAAAGCTTCCACGAGGAGATTAGAACCCTGAAGTATGTGAAAAGGGGAATTAACCTGGTTTATGTAATGTAGTCATATCCTCCTAAAGAATTAGTTTAAAGCTTTATAATTTGACATGGAATACTGATGAATGTGCATCATACACAACTATGACCAAAATAACAAATTTCTGTTCTTTTATAGGACATATATGATTAGAGAGAGATTTATTCCATATTAATATATTTGAATTCTCCTTTTTTTAGACATATGGTTTAGTCTTTACCATTAACTAACTGAGAGTATCTTGTTCATGTCATAACCCCAGCTTAAGCAGTGTATTCGCTTTCTCGTGTTCAGGTTTCTATATTTGAGTACAATATGCATGATATAGAATACTAAGATACGACAATGATAAGCTCTTATGGAGATTGATACACGTTCATGCTGTGTTTACTTGTTATGACTATCATATCAACCTTATTCAATCAATGGGAAAGGTTGTTCAATAAGGATATGTGATTAAAGGTAATGAAACTAATCTCATGTTATATGTAATACTTACTAGTCTCGATAATATAAGCTTTAGCATGATAGAACAATGGGATTTGAACCCTTATCAAGCTACTTCTTTATCTTGTACAGATGTTATAGTATGTATGATAAGGTGAGTAGTGCTTACATTATACGGTTAATAATTACTATCATATTCAGATTAGCTTAAGCTGTCAATTACAACCCTATTGATTAGAGAGAATACATATCATGTATGTAAGGAATACTAATAGTGAAACCTTACAGCATAACCTTAGCTTCGTAATCATAGAAATCATCATTCTTATAGAGCTTATAGGTTTATAGTAACCGGTAATCATGTCCTATTCTAACCTATCTATAAAGGTAATACAACTAACTAGTATGTGATCATTGTTCTTAATTATATAACAATGTTATTACTTCTATAGCTATTTGATAGTATAGTATAACTAGTACTCTCATTGAATCCCATAAATGTTAGTAGTAATCTAAGTATAAGCATAATAAAACATGTGATCTATAAGGCATCCCAGAAGCAGGTGAATTCAATAGATGAAACCACGTATTACGGAATTATTGTAATCATCATAACTCTAAGCTCATGATACTTGGAGTTATATGACACCATAACTATGATATAAAATAAAAGCCTCCTTCTTAAATAGTGTAATCAATAATACTAAGCTCCTTGTAATAGTTGAAAATAATTAAATATTATTTTGTATTAATGGAGAAATGGTTACATAGTTGTAACGTATCTCCTTAGTTTAGGATTTGTTCCTAGAATTTAGGAGTTTGGTTGCAACTTCCTGATTTCTAAAGTTGTACTTAAATGATGTAATCTTTCATTGATTGTAATTATAGAGTGTACGAGAGTGATATCTTTGTTTTGTGAGTGTAGTCTCTAGGTGCAGGCCACACCTGTGAGCTACATCTCCTTCTTTTCAATTTTGTTCACATTTTATCTTGGTATCAGAGCTCAGATTGGGTGAGCCTAATATTTTATCACATGTGTGGCTGAAGTGCCTTTGTAGCTAGCTAGCTTGCCTGTGTGGCTTGAAGTTCCTCTGTGGCCGTGTGTACACAAGAGCTTTATGCTCAATTGAGCAGGTGGACTGCAGAACACCTGGCTTGGACTCGGAAGTTTTTTTTTTCCTGAGTAAAAGGGGGTTGGCGTGGGTTTCTGGCTATTAAGCATGCCACAAGTCTAGATTGGCACGACTGTTTCTTAATTAAGCGCGTCAGAATACCGCATTGGCGCGGATTTTAAGGGAAAAATCACACCAGTGTCTTTGCCTTGCATGGATTTTTTCTTGGCGTGGATTTTTTTCTCGGGAGAGCGCCAACTCACCTTCAAGGAGATCTGCGGGAAGCCTCATCTGCATTTGGCGATTTGCGATGGTTGCAGATCAACGAAGTTGCAGATCTATCCGAGAGAGGCAGATCGGATCAATTTTGATCAGATCAATTTGTCGGTTGTATTGAAAAACGCCGAATTTGCTCATCGGAGCGGGATTGCTAGACACTGTAGATTGGTGGCAGAAGTGACAAACCGATTTCACAGGTATCATTTTATTTGTGGGTAGATTCATTTTCTAGATCTGATGAGAATGAGTAATACGATGGAATCTTACCTTCACGAGTCTGGTAAACTTGATGGATCTAACTTCACGAATTGGAAGTTTAAGATCCAGACCTTGCTTGAGGGTGTGAATGCTTTGTCCATAGTTATAGGTGATGAGCTGAAGCCGAACGCAGGGGCACAGGAGCAAGAATGGGACAAACGAGAGAACAAGGTGAAAGTGTTGTTGAAGATGTCCATGAAGGACAATGTTATCCCGCACATCAGAGAATGTAAAACATCCTCGGAGATCTAGACGACCATCAAGAATATGTATCAGACCCAGAACACAAGTCGAATTATGGCACTTAAAAGCAAGCTATTTTCAATGAGGATGGACGAATGAGAGACTGCTACTGCATTTGTTGCGTGGATTAAATATGTGAAAGATGGATTGGTGGACATTGGAGAGGCGGTGTCTGACTCTGATCTTTTCTCAATCACATTGAGTGGGATGCATGATGAATTTCAGATGTTCGTCACTAGATTGGTGACAAGGGAGAAAGCACCCACATTTGAAGATCTGACAGGGATCTTGCTGCAAGAGGAGGAGCGGTGACAGAACCTGAACACCCAGAGTGATGATCTTGCACTGATGGCAAAAAGGTGACCTTTCAAAGGAAAGCAACCACAATAGTGATCACAGCAGAAAGGAGGAACATCATAAAAGAATTCTCATAAAGGTATGCTTGCAAATCATTCTGTAAAGAAATGTTATTATTGTGGAAAGAGGGTCATATACAGAATGAATGTTTTAAGAACCAGGCTAATGATAAGAGGAAGCAAGAAAGTGCAAAGCAGAGGGGATACTTTGTTGAAGAAGAAGAAGACTTCAGTCATGAATTTCGATTGTTCACAGTTGACTATGCCCTTTCAGCATCTAATCAGGACAATATTTGGTATGTCGATTCCGGAGCATCCTCATACATGACAAGTAAAAAGGAATTTTTTGATAGTCTTGAAGAAAGTAGAAATGGATCAAAAATTTATTTAGGAGATGATAGTGGATACGAGATTAAAGGTTATGGGGTGATTCCAGTGAAGTTATCAAATGGAAAACTTAGTCATCTTCAAAATGTTTTATATGTACCTGGGATTAAGAAGAATCTGATATCTGTATCCATGATGACTGATCAAGATATGCAAGTTGAGTTCTTCAAGACTCATTGTGTGATAAAGGATTGCAGGAATGAAATAGTTGTAATAGGCATGCGAGTTGGAAGCCTATACAGACTTGATGCAAAGAGTATACCAAAGTGAGCCATGGTTGCAGGAGGATCGACAACCGAACAACTATGGCATCAGAGGTTCGGTCACATCAATTTACAGGACCTCATGTTATTGCAGAAGAAAGGTATGGTTGAGGGGCCCCCTGTCTTTCGTAATATTCAGTTAAATTGTGATGGTGTTGCCTTAGGAAAAATTCATAGAGAACAGTTTCATGTGCATGATAGGAGGAAGGAAACAGATGTTTTAGAACTAGTGCACACTGATGTATGCGGACCTATGCAGACAAGGTCGCTAGGAGGAGCATATTATTTTCTGTTATTTACTGATGATTGCACTAGATATTCATGGGTTTATTTTTTGAGTAAGAAAAGTCAGACTTTCCAGTGCTTTAGAGAATTTAAAACCTTGGTGGAAAGTAGTTTGGTAAGAGTATAAAAATTCTCCGATCTGATCAAGGGGGAGAATACAAGCTAGGGGAATTCATGAAATTCTGCAAATCTCACGGGATTGTTCAGCAGTATACAGTGCCACACACACCACAACATAATGAAGTTACAGAGCACAAAAACAGAACCTTGGTGGAGTGCGTAAGGAGCATGTTACAAGGTAAGGGTCTGTCTAATAGTTTTTGGGCAGAGGCTATTAATATTGTTGTATATTTGAAGAACAAAAGTCCTACCAGGTATCTTGGCTTCAAAACTCCTTTTGAAGCTCTATATGGATTCAAACCAGCAGTAAACCATCTAAGAGTATTTGGGTCAAAAGCATTTGCCCATATACCCAAAGATGATAGGAAGAAATTAGACCCTAAAGCAGTTAGATGCATCTTTGTTGGTTATGGCACAGAGTTTAAAGCATATAAATTATTCAATCCTAAGTCTCGTAAGACATTTGCAAGCAGGGATGTAGTGTTTCATGAACAGGTACAGGAAGGGAAAGATGACATTGGTGATGATTGGCACATTCCATTGTTGCTGGATGAAAGCAGCGAGGATGAAAGGGAGCAGGAGAAAAAAGAAGAGAAAAAAGAAGAACAGGAAGAAGGTGATAATGGAAGCCCAGTTATAGCTGAAGAAAACAAATTTGAGGTAAGTCCCCTACCAAGGAGATCAGGTAGGAAGACTCAAAAGCCATTGAAATTGAGAGACTATGCTTTAATTTCAAATGTTTTGAACATTGTAGAGCCCACTAATTATAAAGAAGCTAGTCAATTTAAGGAGTGGAGGGCTGCAATGAATGAAGAGATGGAATCAATTCTTAGAAATTATACTTGGGATTTAGTTAAGCTGCCTAAGAATGAAACACCCGTAGGATGTAAATGGTTGTTTAAACCAAAAATGAATGTAGACGAAAGTATAGAGAAATTAAAAGCTAGGATGGTTGCAAAAGGATATTCACAGCAGGAAGTTATAGATTTTGATGATACTTTTGCACCTGTAGCAGAGTTAAATACAATCAGAATGCTTATTGCTTTAGCTACTAAATGTAATTGGGAATTACACCAGCTTGAAGTTAAATCTCCATTTTTAAATGGTGATTTAAAAGAGGAAATTTACTTAGTACAGCCAGAAGGATATGTAAAGTAGGGGTAAGAAGATCTTGTTCGCAGATTGAAAAAGGATTTATATGGTTTAAAGAAAGCACCTAGGTCTTGGTATGAAAAGGTTGATTCTTTCTTTTTAGAGCATGGCTTTCATAAAAGTTTAAATGACCCAAATTTGTATACCAAGTAGAATAATCAGGGGCAAATTATTTTGATTTCTCTGTATGTGGATGACATGATTATAATAGTAGATGCAGATGATTTAATCATAGGAATCAAAAGGCTTATGGCACAAGTTTTTGATATGAAATATCTCGGAAGCGTACATTACTCTCTGGGACTAGAAGTATGCAGAGATATTGAGCAA
The DNA here is from genome assembly GCA_000404065.3 of Pinus taeda. Taxonomy (NCBI): domain Eukaryota; kingdom Viridiplantae; phylum Streptophyta; class Pinopsida; order Pinales; family Pinaceae; genus Pinus; species Pinus taeda. The sequence continues at coordinate 48,001 of APFE030319837.1, forward strand.
ACGTTTCTTACCTAAGGGAAGTATGCTAGAAATCTGTTGGAAAAGTTTGGTATGGATCAATGTAGATCAGCAGCGACACCTTTGCAGCAGAATCTGAAGTTCAGAAGTGACGATGGCACTAAAGAGGTTGATGCTACAATGTACAGATAGCTGGTTGGCAACTTGATATATCTTACAACAACCAGACCTGACTTGGCATAATCTGTTAGTGTGTTGAGCCAATTTATGTAAAAACCACTTGAAAGTCAATGGATAGTAGCAAAGAGCGTGTTTAGGTATCTTTGTGGTACTGTTAATTATGGTATTTTATACACTGACACATCTGATGTTACTCTAGCAGGTTTTTTAGACTCAGATTGGGCAGGTAACTTGGATGATCAAAAGTCCATCACTGGTTATGCATTCAACATAGGGTTCGGGGTCATAGCATGGAGTAGTAAGAAGCAGAGTATTGTAGCTTTGTCATCGTGTGAAGCTGAGTATCAAGCATTGTGTGCAGCGACGTGTGAAGCGATCTGGTTGAGAAGGCTTCTCAATGATGCAGGAAAAGAACAGAAGAATTCCACTTCCATCAAAAGTGACAACCAGAGTACCATTAAATTGGCACACAATCCAGTGTTCCATAAAAACACCAAACATATAGACACTCAGCTCCATTTTATTAGAGAGAAAGTATAGTCAAAGGAAATTATTGTTGAATATTGTAAAACTTGTGACAATGTGGCTGATATTCTTACAAAGCCTCTTGCACGAGTGAAGTTTGAATTGTTTAGAGGGATGTTAGGAGTTCAGGAGAACCCTTTCTCCATTAAGGGGGAGAGTTGAAAATAATTAAATATTATTTTGTATTAATGGAGAAATGGTTACATAGTTGTAACGTATCTCCTTAGTTTATGATTTGTTCCTAGAATTTAGGAGTTTGGTTGCAACTTCCTGATTTCTAAAGTTGTACTTAAACGATGTAATCTTTCATTGATTGTAATAGAGTGTACGAGAGTGATCTCTTTGTTTTGTGAGTGTAGTCTCCAGGTGTAGGCCACACCTGTGAGCTACATCTCCTTCTTTTCAATTCTATTCACATTTTATCTGTAATGGTGTTAAAGCTACATCATAGGATTTCATAAAGTAGATGGGTTTCATAGTACCAGTAAGCATCATTACTCACATAAGCTCTTGTTGTGGACTAATCTAACCTGTCAAAGTCCTTGAATAAGGAGAATCATTGACATGTAATCTCTTATCATTGATTTCACTAGGAGTAAAAGAGTACTCATATTACTGGTATGATAAAGATTATGTAGAATACATATCATTATAACATATCTCTCATTTCATCTGATAGGTGTTATTAGTTATAAGGTTACTTGAGTGCAATGGGGTTTCTTATTATAAGCTTAACCTTTACTGATATAAGTTAGTGCCATAACATTCGTAGTATTGACTAGGTTCCAAAGGCTCGGGCTTTATGACACAATCCGTGGAATAAGGAGAATGATAGAGCCTTTATCGTAGTTAGATTAAGTTCAATTATATGGTAAGAAAACCAGTATGAATAGACAGATAAGAAGTACCAACCCCATTAGATTGGCATGATATGGTGATAATATAGTACGATTGTGTAGCTTAGTCCATTGAACACATAGATTGAAATGAGACATAGGTCATAGTAATGGGATCTGTATATTCTAGCTTAAGAATACAACAGATTTTAGCATTTCCTTAAATATATTAACAATTAATTAACTCTCTTGTATTATTATGCAGACCAGATAACACCCATAGGACTGAAGCACAGTTGAGTTCTCTCAATGCACTTTTGTATCATACTGGAGACCAATCCAGATACATAGTTCTTACCCTTGCAACAAATCGACCTGTTCTTTGAACTGTTGCATGTCCTACAAATCTCTTGCACAGTTTTGCCCCAATGAAAAGAATGCAATCCTTATGTTTAACCTGTTCAAAATTCCATATGAACTGGACTAGATGATGAGGACTTAGCCATATGGACTACTGTAGTTTCGTTCAAGTGAGATACAAAAAGTGGGGGTCCATTTCATTCCATGGAAACAAGCCTTAATAAACCGTGCCTCTTTATTGATCGAGTATAATTCAAGATATATATGCTAGTCTAGGTGAAATGTATAGATATAAAATCCATGCTTGTGTGACTAATGTCATGAAATTTTATTGACATGTCCAGACATTTTCTCAATGTTAACAAAGTTGAAAGTTTAAGTTGGTCATAAACAAATCTGATGGCTTTCTCCTGCTTTCAAAATAGGAATTATGTTCTTTATACCATTTCATGCATTGTAATTTTTCTGCAATCAACTTTGATAGGTGATCATAAATAGAAAATAAATTCATTACTGACATAATTTTTGTTCTAAGTTCTGTCTGTTGATGAAAATATAATTTCTAGTTTTTAAACTCTTTAGCAATTGTATTAATTTTCTTTCGCATATGCCCAATCCATTGGAGTTTGCTACGACATAGTTGTTGATAACCTGCCTCTGCTACTAGCAATGGCAATAATGTATACACAAAACAACATTGGAGAAGTGAGAACGTTTGACACTGGCCTCAATGTTATAAATGCAAAGCTTTCACTACAAGCCTTCAAGTCAAGCCAAGGCCTTTTGCTTTTACAAGGCCTACTTGGCTTTAAGCAAAATGCTGGGGGAACCCATCCCAATCAACTTGCTAATGATGGAGGCAATCAAAATTTGGCTCATCTTGTTTTCAACTTGTTAATGATGGAGGCAATCAAAATTCGGCTCATCTTGTTTTCATTTCATTTGCATGATACCATGGTTTATGAGGAATACATAGTTGAACTTTGACTCTATTTTCTACCTCTGTGCTTGAAATAAGGGATACATAGTAATTGCATTCATTTACGTCACAGGCATAAATGTTCTTTTGAGATGACATCTAAATCATAATTAGGGCCCTGTTTCTGCTTTTATCAGATATATATCTAAATGACTGTGTGCTCAAATCCTCCTCCTATCCAAAGTCTACGGGGATTCAAAATTGACGGAAGCAACAAAATATCTCATTTCTAGTTCTTATAGTTATCCAGGGAAGAAACCAAGCCTTTTGGTGTCTGTGTCCTCAATTTGAACTTTGGGACCAAGCAGCAAGGTGGGATCCTGCAGTGCAGTATGTCATGATACTTACAATCTCTTCACAATTGTAAGCTGGAATTTTTCTTATCCGACCTACAAAAGATAATCATGATGGCATGATACTCAGCATGTAATATTTGCTTATCTGCATTATATTGAGATACTTGTGAGAATTGAGTCTCTATGTCTATCTCTAGATCCCTCTATCAGTGTGGGAGTGTCTACATGCTTTTGGCCGGATAATAAGAGAATTTCATTTGCACCTTTCATTGACCTCTAACATTATGCCTGAGATTGAATTATTTTCTTCTATGCACGTTGTGATTGGTCTTAAAGGTTTTCACCCTGCAATGGAACATATATAAGATATCAGGCTGACATTGAATTATTTTTATCTATGTACATTGTGATTGGTCTTAACAGGTTTTCACCCTGTAGTGGAACATGTTTTCACCCTGCAATGGAACAGATATCTGAAGGAGCTCCTGATGCTAGGCCTCTATACTACTAGTGTAACCCCTTATTGTTATTAGTACAACCCCCTTATTATATTGTTGTACCCATGTAGTCCCCATATTGTTATTATTGTGCCCCATAGAATCCCAATATTGTTATTATTGTGCCCTTACATTATTATTGTTATGTCGGCTCTGATTATATTTATGACCCCTTAGACTCCTATATATAGAAAGGAGGTCTTGTCATTTGTATCATCCAAGAATTGTTCATTTTTGTAATGTAAAGGAGGTTGCCCCCTCAAAGAGGCTGAAATCTAAGGTGTTTATCTCTCTTTTTTATCTTTTTGTGCGTTGGTTTCATAACACATGACCAACCATCAATTTAGTAACAATCAATCTGATTTCAATCTAGTATCAAAATTTCTGCACTCAACCATGTTTGTCTAGATTACAATTCAAGTTATAAATGTAATATTCAATCTCAAAAATCTCAAAAATAGAAAGTAACACCTCCATACGCTTATTACTAATCTGCAAATTGTACACTTATGCTTTCTATGCTACTTGTGCCTATGCCTATGCCCTTGATAATTCTACAAATGGATCAATTGGTTCAAACTCAACAACTAGTGACGTTGTTGGTTGAATAGTTGTTTCTTAGGCTACTAAATTGACTATTGTTGCTGGTGCTCGTTCGACTAGATCTACTACTGAACCAACAACTGCTTATTCTACACTGCTTAGTCTAAAGAATAAACAATTGCTTCAACTTAGGGCAGCGACTAGATGCCGTGCAACCCTCTTGTTCCCTCTAAGGTTCTACCTCCCACTCTCCTATATTATAAAATCCCTCCCTATATTCTTAGCTCATACTATGAGCCAAAAAGCCACTATGACATTTTTAAATATTTCAATTTAATAATTTTAATTAACTTAAATTTTAATTAATTTATTAAAATTTAGTTATTTTAATTAATTTATAATATTATAAATTGGGTTTTAATTTTTATAATTTAATTTAATTTGTATATATTAGTTTAAATTAATAATTATGTCTAATAGTTATTTAATTTTAAAATTTTACTTAATTAAAAATTATTAACATAGTTAAAATTAGATGTTTGATAAAAGAATGCCCAAGTTTTTGGCCAAGACGTGCATTATTCAAAATTTTGGTAGGTTTGACACTTCAACTTTAGAGACAAATATATGGAGTTCTACTTGGCCAAATAAGGTCCAGGATGGATTGTTAGAATGATAAGGCCAAGGAGAACAATTTGACAAAGTTAATTTTAGTAGATTTATTCATTTAATGACCCAAAAACATGAAAAGATAAAGTGATGAATTTACAACAAAAATTGTTTTTTCGTAATTAGATTTGGGAAAATTTCATTGGCTTCGGAAAAGCTATTATCAATTAATCATTCTCCAGTATTGATTCAAAGGCTAATAAGATCCATATGAATAAATCATGGCATAAGATATTTCTTTGGCAATTTATTTTTATTAATTGGTTATTTTGATTTTTGGTTGTAATTTAATAAGTTTTGATTGGTTTTTGGCACGCGATATTTGAATGGGATGGAGCACAACGGATTGGGAGAAATGATAAGGGTCCAATCAATAAGAGAATGGAGAAATTATAACCCTAGATTCATTGAATATGAACCACTCCCAACAACTCTCCATTTTGTGATTTTTTTTTTTTAATTATTGAATAGCAGTCTTGAGAATGAGGATGGGGTTCCTCTCCTCTACAACTTAGGAGCTATCAACACTTTTCTAAGGGGACTTTGAGCTATAGATTGAGAGAAAAATATCATATTTGTGTTATTTATATATTTTTTTCAAATATAGACTTTGCAATATGATAATTGGCTAGCACTTTTGCAACCTTCTCCCTTTAGTAGCAAATCTTATGATTTGAGAAAGATTATGGGAGATCAAATCAAGAAACAAAAAAAAGAGAATGGGTTTAATAATTTTGTATTTAAATACCTTTATTTCAAATGCAAGTTTATATTTTTGATGACAAATTTGTGTAAAATTATTTTAATGTTGAGTATTATTGCTTAATATGAAGATGAATGTATTTTGAATTAGCTATATATATAATTCGTTAGACTCATAGATTATCATTAATTTTCTCTTTTTCTCTTATGCTCAAATCGGATTTTTGAGTAACTATTTACTCATAAATTTGCTATCTAAGATTCAATTTAATTTCCATTGGAATGAAGTGAACTATTTCCTAGTGTTGATGGAAAAGCATTTAATGTTTTAAATTCTCTGAACATATCATGCTTCATTATCACAATATCAGCTAGTAGAATTATTTCATTATCCTAATATTAGTCATTATAGAAAGATATGTTAAAATCCCAATCATTTATTTATTTTTCTCTTGGTTGGGTTAGATCTACACCTTCCTAATCGGGATAGGCTTAGGATTTCTTTCCTTTTTCTTTCATTTTAGAAGTAACTTTCATTTATATTAATCATTACATTTCTAGAAGTCCCCTTACATAGGGGAAAACCTTAGTTGTGGCTTGGCTAAGCCCTCAAGTAATATTAAGGATTTCCTTGCTTGCTTGTGCATAGAAATATGGAAGATCTAATTTCTCTCTTTCTATTGGTAAGTAATAAACAAACCATAAGCCAAGAGTGAGACAAAGAGGGTAAGTGGAACTAATTGAACTAGTCAGAACCACTAAATCAAATAAATAAGGGCTTAGTTAGGGTTGTGACTAGGTGGTCTCCCTTACATGTTGATGAGGTCATTTTTGACCTTCAACAATGGGGCAGAAATCATAAGTCAAATTGTTTCAGTTTGATAATTTATGTGTTGACCCTACTCTCTGTTTATTACTTGTTTTTTCGTAGAGGTGAGGCCAACTACTCATGGATTTCACACCTCACTTAGAAGACTTACTCCAACATCTTACCCTTGCTACTTCAAGGTGTTAATGTCCAGAAAATGGTTTACAACTCCTGTCATTCATTCTTGTAAGATAATGTTGTTATCTTTAGTTGAAGAGGCCAATGGTCATTACTCTTATACTACCTCTTGTCATTGCCACAACCATATTAGGTGAATACCTTTAGCCTTAACCATAAATTATTTTGTTGGGGTTGGTCTGAAACTCTCTTAAATAAATTCTAACTCCTCTCTTTACACCTTGTTGGCAGTAGAATCTTCATTTATTTTCTTTACAACATGAAACATGCCTATTTGTAATACCTTTGTGTCTCTATGTAAATACATTATGTTTCTCGACTGAACTGCTTTTAGATTGATTGTCTAGTAAGCCATGGTGGATTTCACTCAAATAAACAATAAAGTATGATGATGTAATAAATTAACTTTATTAATGGAAAAAGAAAAGGATGGAAATTAATTGGGAAATAAATACTTGAGCAAGAGATGCTTGCTAAGATTCGAAAACTAGTGTGGTGGATAAGATCAAGATATTTTTTCCTTAATATCTCTCAGTTGTAGAAAAATACTAAGAAAAGGGAAAGTAAAGCACTGTGGGAGGGAAAAAAGGCTTTAAAGGAAAAACAAAATCCTAGTCTAGTGGGTTGCGAGACCCATGAAGGTTTGCTAAGGAAAAATACGCTGAGAAATAATGTATAAAATACATTATTTGAAATCACAAGAGGTTATTGATTCGAGACAAGTATATCTCAGCTCGGGGGACTCGAGTATTCAGTTCAAGGTTGGGTGGAAAGTATTTTCTTATGAAAATTTGTCAGACAAAAAATGGTTAAAAATTTCCTTTACTTCTGCAGTAATAATTTTATGTCATAACATCTGATGAATAGATGAAAGACTGAAATTTTCCTGTTTACCTTTAAATAAATCCGCACAAAGGAAAACATATTAAAGATTATTATATGTATGGTTTATGTTTGATGAGTACAGATGTTTAAAAAAAAATATTTTAGTCTTTACTCATAATGATAGAGTTGTATAGGCACACAGTGTCAAAAATTGTGTTACTACGAGCCATCCCTCAGCAGGTAGGTTCCTTTCATGCAAGAATGAAGATATTTTTCCAGAATTACTGATGAAGGGATTTACCTGTGAATATTTTATCGAGCTATTGAACATAATGTATTACTTAGAAGTTACCTCAGTATATACCATGACGCTCTGATCTGGTTAATAAACATATTCCATTAAAGATAACCAGATATTACATATAAATAATTCTCCCAACAATTTAACCCAATAATTGACAATTCAATAGTACACTAGTGATAGACTATTATGTGAGGATACTTAGATGCTTGGTGAGATTTTAAACTCATGGAGGAGGTAGTGTTGGATTACCAGCAAGAAATCCAAAACTATACATTACTTTGCGACTCACAAGTTAGATTGAAGGTTCATAATTAGTGTGGGTGGATAGTAGTTTCTTGTCGAGAATCGTTATACATTACTTTCCATCTCGGTAGAGGACTAGGGATAATTGAAATGAGGTTAAGTTATCATGAAACAAATCTGACCAACCGAGGATGAATGAGTAGGCACTCTCAGAAAAAATCTTGTAATGAAATAATTAAGTTCGAAATTAACAAAATTTAATGCATGACCATATCTAGATCAACCCAATATTTCATAACGAAGTGTAGAGTTGCAAGATGGTATATTCTTCATTAATTAGCGGAAACAGAAAACAATTACAAATTTATTTAGTTATATAATCCTATGGTGGTAGAAGCAAGAGTAGATGATGGTATTATTTTTGTTACCAAGCTAATGCTACACACTGACTGGAATTTATCATACATAGATTATGTAGATAGAGAAGCATAAATTATCACATCTTTATCACACATAGGAAGTAGTATATAATAGGAAGTTATGACAACTAGTAACTGTTCAAAATCCCAAAAGTTAACATTTAAATCACTGTGAACTGAGAAAAACAAACAAAACCCATCATTACCAAATCTTGAGCAGATACGAGTATTAAAAGTAAGGATGAATTATACTTATATATTCCCTAGAGATAAGTCAAGTGTAGTTCCACGAATAAATTATAGCTTGCGTATCAATTGGAAAATATAACCAGTCTTAGTATAAATAATATAAAACCATATATATAGAGTATCAGCCTATGCGGCTATAGTATTTCAAAGAAAATTATACTGGTAATCTCAGAAGTAAAAACCTCCTTTCAGATGATTTAACAATCTTATAGGAATAAGGGATGGTCAAATGACCATCAATACCTCCTAAATTCCTTACAATTTAACCATTACTTGGGAGCATAGAACCTAAAAGGAAATTCCCTTATGAATTAGAAGATAATATCTTATTTAGACATAATTCCTCCATTTCGTGCTTGAATTCCCCAAACCACAGGACAACCTCGCTATTTTACCAAGAAGATTCCTCTAAGGAGAAAGCATAGATCACCAACATGGGGATGGGAATACAAGTTAGGAACTTGTCAAAACCACTCTATGTAGTCAACCCAAAGCTATCAAGAGCATAAACGACTTACCTGTGAACAAATTCGATGAAATAGAGATAGAACAACCTTAGGAAGGGGAAAATGCGATACTAAAATAAAAGAAGGAAAAATTCAATGAACTATAATAAATTAGAAGGAAAAATTCAATGAACTATAATAAATTAAACCTTGGGTATTTAGAATTAGACAACTTTTGCCAGAGGGAGTCAACAATGGATGTGTCTATGCTCCTATATGAAACGAAAAGAGGATGGATACAAAGGAACAATATACGAAAAGTTACCAGAACAAATGACTGAAACGTGACTGAAGTAAGCGAATTTCCTGGGAATTTAAATGTGACTGAAGTAAGGTAGAGAATTTCCTGGGAATTTTCCGTAATCGAGAAGACCACCAAGAACACCAGATTGACTCCTTCCCATTCCCCTTTTGTTAATCAAATGAAAAAGAAGTTTCAAGATTTCCCCTTTGACATAGAATGAAACAGAAAATATAGATACATTATTTCATTAACCAAGGAACCTGAAAAATAATTCAAAATAACACCTAATGTCCTACACTGGTCTGCTTCTTTGCCATTATTTTTTCTTTTAGGCTGCAGGAATAGACTCGAGTAAACCATTCGTTACCAAATGAAGATTGATCAAGACAAGTAAGATAAATATCAGAACAAAATACTCTCAACCATAAATTACCTATCATCGTTATCTCACCATGAGATTATGTGCTACCATAGTTCCATCTCGATGGTAACAGGATGAATTGAAACGTGGCCAAGAGCTTGTTGGAAGACACCTCTCCGACAGTGTCACAAGTTTAATGAGTAGGAGAAAGGTGTTGTAAAAGGTTAGTGTTATGAAAATAACCAATAAATCATTGGATCACTATGAAATAATCTTGACCGCCCACATTTCCATAGTACATCACCACATAAATTAACTAGGTGAAGGGGTGAGGGAGTTCACGTGGGCTAGCAAAGGTAGCATAAATTGGTAGGGCACTTGTTCCAGTATTGTGAGGAAATCATTTATTAAGCCTGGTTGCATGTGTATACATTTATTTTTGGAAGGAATGCGACAACAAACTCATAACGTGTGAGAAATGTGAAAATAAATTTCTTAGTTTAAATGTAAATAAGATAAAAAATGATCACAACAGGGTCTGCAACTTCCTTGACGATGTTTCCATAGACTGCACCTTGTTACCACTGTATTGTGGAACCCCCACCATGAAGAGAAGCCAAAGGGCACTCCGTTTATACTATTCCATTAACTAAGATTTAGGATTGGTGAGGAATCCAAATATTCCACCCATAACCCTTGTGTTGTAAATACAAAGAAACGTAGGTCTAGATTGGATAGTCTAATGTCGAGTCCAATGAATAAAGTGTCCCTTATTCGTATGGTTAGATAACTATGTCTTGTTATTTAAGTCTTTAAGTTATCACCATGATGGAGTGGGTTTAAATAAGAAAATAATAATGTAAAGGTAACCATGAGGGTATTAACTCCATTCTATGGATATGAACAGAGATTTCAGTTCATATTATATGTTAAATATTATACATAAGAAGAGAGTGGAGGAAACATGTTAGGATATGTGAAACTATGTATTTTCTTCCATATATAACAATCATCAAATGTATATTCCTAAGTAATAAAGGACAATAAAATTATTGGTGGGATACACCATTGAATTTAGTAAGTCTCCATAGAGCTCGATGGTGACTTTAAGGTATTTGGGGCTGAATAGAATACCCTAATGATTTTCAAATCCAGATATGAACTTGGTGACACTTTGGCTTAAACGAATAAATAAGAATGTGTGGAAAGAAATCTTATATGTATAAGGAACCGTACAAGTTAACAACAATACTAAGTATGACTAGATTATGTATAATGCACACAGATAAAAAGTAAGAAATACACTTTTCTCATGATATGCTCTAATTTAGAAATAGAAAAAAAGGTGTATATATCTATTTATATATTTATCTATATATATAGATATAGTTTGAATTGGAGGTTCATTTTATATAGTATTAGAGATTTAGGTTCAACCCTTGGACATAATGGGCTCCATTGTAACACCACATATGATTATAATGTAATTCTACCGTAGCCTCATGTATAGGGTTTGGTATGAGAACATTATAGTGCATAAGAAGATGAGTAATATTTTTTGCTGCTAAAACTTGTTGGGCTTGGAAATATTATCACGTGTTGGGGAATAGGTTTCTCAGTCATTCTATGTTTTATGTTATTCTTCCAAAGCTAGGGAAGTATGCTTGGACCACCCTAGAAGTGTCAAGGAAAATGGTATTGGTATTGCCTAGAAAAGATAAATCAAAGAGCAGATGAATGAATCATAGTTACTAATTAACGGTCCATGATTATACTGGGTTACAGAAGACCCGGAAACAACCAAGTTGAATGAGTGCATATCTTGTAGTTGTTATGTATCCTCTCTAGTTATGTCCGACCAAATTAATCTAGGTGATCTCAATCTGTTCTGACCCGCTCATCCATCCATTCAGTAGAATGTTGTGTGAGAATATATACTTGAGTCAGTAAATATTGTGCTCCTTTAATGCGCAACGTGCATGACATGTTATGCTCTATTTTTCACTTTGTTTATAATTCAACTCTGGAGAAAAGTCTGGATTTTAAAGTACCATTTTTATGGATCTTAATGTGAGTATACCTGAATGGAGATTCATGAAGTAAGTTAGCTTACATTTTTCTATCGTGTCAACTGAGCTGTAGAATATAAAAGTCTTATGAAAGTTTCCCTGAAGTCAACCGCTTTTGGGAAAGGGTCAGAGCTATAGTTAGTTAAGATCTCAAAATTCCCTAAACAATAACTAAAAAAAATTAGGTACAAATTACCAAGCCAATCACACATATGCTTCAACAGAATTGTTCTCAAAGTGATCCTTGTCTCCTTAGGAATGATATACTTAGTGCTATATAAATCTAAAAGCAAGAATAATTAGCACTAGTGATTATGCAGAAATTTCAGGAGTAATTGTGAGCTATTATTGTCTCAGAAAACCGTTCCTTATTGCCACTGTGAAATAAGTGGAAGAAGAAATATATACCAAAACATTTGTAATAAGCATATTTAGTCTCTATTAGTGTATTGTGATAACTGTGTAATTGTTGGCTACCTAAACATAACACTTAATTTGTGTGTGAATAGGAGTTGTGAAAATAATAGTGGAAATTAACAAAATTGCACATCACTGATGCTACACAAATGTTATTCCCTGCTTATGAGATGAGATAATCTAGGCTAATGAGTTAGGAAAAGCAATGAAGAAGAAACTATCATGGTACTTGACTACTCTAAATAAAATGTTGAGTTGTAAATTAAATATGATGTGATAGGGTACATGTAGACTTGTAAGAAGACATTGATCTGGATTGGTAATACGCTAAATTTCTACCTTTGTTTAAAGATATCTAGTCAATGTTTGAATTTCTTCTATGATAAATTTTCTTACAACAAAGTTGGAAGATACAACTTGGAGAATGTAACCTAAAGAATTATGATTGGTAAATTAAAGGTCACCTACAACGTTTTTCGTTGGTGATTTGTTGAAAACCACAAAAATCTCATCTTCTTTAATTAGCGTAGATACACACATGGGGAAGCGCACATAGTGTATAAGAAATTTTATATTTCTTGAATAACCTTTGAAATAGTGTTTGAAAAACAAAGATACTCATTTCCAGTTGGGAAACCAAAATAGGTTGGTTATAAAATTTTCTGTACCTTAACAAGCTCTTTATAATAGAGCAATTACAATGATATTAATGGCATTATGGAATGTAATAATGTACCAGGAAACAAATAGAAAATGGAAATTATACTTGAAATCTTGTAGTTAAATGGTATCATGGGAGAAATAATTAAATAGAGGACGAAAAGCAACATGGGTATGATTTTCCTCTAAATTGACTACACTAACATAGTTCAAAGATTTATTAGCCAATATTTAAGCTCACGCAACTAGTAACAAAAATAAACAAAGATGAACAGTCGAATAGGGGAACCTATTTATCTTATTCTTGCTGGTAAAATAAGGGAGTACTAACTAATAGAAGAAGTCCATGATGTTACACTTAAATAGAAATATGAGATAAAATAGCTCATAGGTGTGCCCTGCACCTGGAGACTACACTCAAAATAGAGAGATCACTCTAGTACACTCTATTCTCATCAATGAAAGATTACATCATTTAAGTACAACCTTAGAAATCAAGAAGTTGCAACCAAACTCCTAAATTTTAGGAACAAATCCTAAACTAAGGAGATACGTTACAACTAATGTAACCAATTCTCCATTAATACAAGATAATATTAATTAGTTTCACCCCCCCCCCCCCCGCCCTTAATGGAGAAAGGGTTGTCCTAGACTCCTAAACATCCCTCTAAATAATTCAAGCTTCACACGTGCAAGAGGCTTTGTAAAAATATCAACTACATTGTGATGGACTGCTTGCTGGTTCCAACGACAATCTTTTGAATCTGGTTGCAATATCTTCTATATCTCCGGTTTGGTCTTTTTCCAATTCCCTGAGGTCCTCAATCATGAAATCTCTACCTTTTAAATCATGATAGCAACGCATTGTATATTAAATGGACAGCGCACATACGTTTCACTGTTTTATAACTCATACAATTCAAACCCCGCTCGGCCTTCTTATAATCAACACCATTCACACTGATTTAAAATATAGTGGACTGCATATAATTCATGGAGGATAGCGCACTGTATTGTCAAAGTTTGAGACTGTTACAAAATACCATACATATATCTATGCGTATGGCACACTGTAATTAAATAAACCAATATACTCTATTCAAAGTATGGCGTTAGCGCATCAAAAGTCATCGAACAACGTAACAAATATGGTTTAATTAACAGCCATGGTATATATTAGCTAACGCAGTCTCCAAATGGAACTGCTACAACGTTCCAATTAATTTACAGTCATACATATCCCATAAAAGAAAACAGTATGCGCATTGCTGGAATATTAAAGTAACTCTAAATTTTATTCAATCCTCCATTTATGAACAGCGCAGAGTAATCTTTTTTTACACAGTTAAACAATATATCTTTTACCCAGGTCCGCGCTCTCCTTCCCCTCCAAGACACTCTGTTTTTTCTTTTTCTTTGAAGAGCTGCTAATACATTCAATTTTCCCATTGGTTCATGCATAAAAAAAATTTCTAATTCTAGACTCTTACCTGAAAAGAAACCTTCCCTACTTGGCAGCTGATTTTTACATCTTTTCCTTCCTATTCTTAGCTTCCTTATTACAAAAGAAATTACATATAGAAAGTAGCAATACATAGTAATCTTAGCTTTTCTTTGTTTTTTCCTTAACACTAATCTAGCATGCCTTATTCTAATCCTATCTAGAAAAAGATGGCATGTTTTATTACCTATCTATTTTCTAAATTTAGCTAGAAAAACATAGAAACAGCAGGCTAAGGATCCCACTCCTTGCATGTAGATTTTTTTGATTTTTTTGTGGAATAAATCAGAATATTTTTCCTCTAAATCAGATGCTGCTGCATCAGACTCCTGAGGACAAAAATATTCATGGGCTCCTGTCCATGAGCTGGTCTGCAGATTTGCCCAGTTTCTGTAGAACATCTTCTGTGACCCAAGTAGCTTCAGTGATTGGTTGTCCTTTCCATTTGACCAGATACTGGAAGTATTCCCGTCTCCTTGTCTTCTTGTGCACCTGCTTGTCTAGAATTCTTTCTAGCTGTAAATTCCTTGCTGTGGGTAGCTGTTTTACACAGTTAACCTCTGTAGTCTCTTGATCCTGTATTGCATCATCTATAGCTTTATCTTCATATTTATACAAGTCTGCAACATTAAAAATTGGTGATATTCCCACACCAGGTGGCAATTCAATCTCATAAGCATTTGCAGAGAACTTCCTCAGTATCTTGCATGGTCCAATTTTCTTAGACTTCAACTTATTATATTCACCTTTTGGAAATCTCTCCTTCCTGAGATGTGCTAACACCAAGTCTCCAACTTCAAAATTCACTTCTCTTCTTTTCATGTTTGCTCTGGTTTTATACTTGATGTTGCTATCTTGCAGCTACTGTTTCACCTGTTCATGAATTGATTGCATCCTGGAAGCAAAATCTTCACCTTCTGCACTCCTCATTTCTTCTTTCCCCAAATTTCTTAGTTCAGATATTCCTCTAGGATGCATTCCATAAACAATATGGAATGGGCTCTGTCCTGTACTCCTGTTTGGCGAATCATTATATGCATACTCAACTTGTGGCAATACCTAATCCCATTGCTTTGGATGCTCTGCAGTAAGACTCTCAAAAGATTGCCTAAGCTTCTGTTCACAACTTCAGTCTGTCCATCCGTCTGAGGATGATAAGATGAGCTGAAAGTTAGCTTAGTTCCCAACTTCTTCCATAATGTTCTCCAGAAATGTCCCACGAACTTTGAATCCCTGTCTGAAACAATGCTTTTGGGCAACCCATGCAGTTTTACAATTTCTTTAAAAAACAAGTTAGCAATGTGAGAAGCATCACTAGTTTTATAACAGGGAACAAAGTGTGCCATTTTTGAAAATCTATCTACTACAACAAAGATTGAATCATACCCTCTTTGATTTTTGGGCAATCCCAACACAAAATCCATGATTATCATATCCCAAGGCCTATCTGGAATGGGCAATGGAATATATAATCTGGTATTCTGGCTTCTTCCTTTTGCATACTGGCAAACTTTACAATCTCTTACATACTTCTCTACCTCAGATTTCATTCTTGGCTAGAAATAAAACCTGCTGAGCTGCTCCAAAGTCTTCTCTGTACCAAAATGACCTGCAAGTCCTCCACTATGCTTTTCTTTGATTAAATTTTCCCTCATCGAACAGACTGGTATGCACAGCTGATTTTTCCTGAACAACAAACCATCCTGTAGAAAATAATCCAACCACTTGCTCCTATCTGCCAAAGCTGGATTCCTGCAAGCTTCAAATGCCTCTTTAAAATCTGAATCATTTTCATATAACTCCTTGAGAAAATCAAAACCCACCACTTGGATTTGACTTTCCTGTAACAAAACATTCCTTCTACTTAAGGCATCTGCAACTTTGTTTGACTGTCCAGTTATATGCTTCAACACAAAATGAAAGATTTGAAGATATTCCACCCATTTAGCATGCCTCTGGTTGAGCTTTGGTTGCTGCATGATAAACTGCAAAGCATGGTTATCTGAATAGAGAATAAATTCTTTTGACATCAAATAATGTCGCCACTTCTTCAATGC
>APFE030319837.1:66908-88841 GCA_000404065.3 Pinus taeda
TGAATGAATACCATGGGTGGATGTCACAATACCACGGGTCAATTCCATGGGTGAATGAATACCATGGGTGGATGTCACAATACCATGGGTCAACTCCATGGGTGAATGAATACCATGGGTGGATATGATGGACTGCTTGCTGGTTCCAATGACAATCTTCCGAGTCTGGTTGCAATCTCTTCTGTGTCTCCAGTTTGGTCTTTTTCCAATTCCCTGAGGTCCTCAGTCATGAAACCTCTACTTGTGTAATAATGTAAAGCTAACTGTCACAAACAACTAATAACAATTCCCTTGCTGCAATTCAATATCTATTTACTGTCCTCATAGTTGAAACAAGACATATACATAATTGGCGCACAAGATTTTAGAAGGCTCACACATTTGAGTATTATCAAAGCGCACCATATAATCGGTGAGCGCACTGTACTTCACTGTTCTTGTAATTCATACAAACACGCACAACCTTCCAATAAAATAGCACAACTCACACCATGAAAAATTACCAATAATCACTATGGAACTACGGTGACAGCGTATCGGAGTTGTTTTAATGGACAGTGCACGGCCTGTTGGTAAACACCACGACCACGCTTTGTAATATTGAAATAACCGCTGTGGAAAATATAATTGCAGCGTATTTTGATTGTTTGGACAGAAGTATCCAGAAATACCACTATTAACCATATAATTTAACAATCAACACAATATTAAGTTACAATGACTGTGTATTACCAATTAGAAGGACAACGCACTGTGTGTGTTGCGTTTTAGCTCCCACAGAATTCGGTAGTTACTACAGCGCCAATGGAAACGCCACTGCTCCCAAATTCTGTACAGGCATACAATCACAAAAACCAGAACGGACAGTATACGCTCTGTTGGAAATTTAAAACACACCCAATCTTGTATTAAAATCATAAAATTTATGAATAGTGCGGAAATTCTTTATTTTTTTACACAGTTAACCAGTATATGGTTCACATAGGTCCGCGCTCTCTCTTTTGCTTCCACCCAAGACACCCTGTTTTTCTTTTTCTTTGAAGAGCTGCTAATACATTCAATTTTCCCATTGGTTCATGCATAAAAAAAAATTCTAATTCTAGACTCTTACCTGAAAAGAAACCTTCCCTACTTGGCAGCTGATTTTTACATCTTTTCCTTCCTATTCTTAGCTGCCTTATTACAAAAGCAATTACATATAGAAAGTAGCAATACATAGTAATCTTAGCTTTTCTTTGTTTTTTCCTCAACACTAATCTAGCATGCCTTATTCTAATCCTATCTAGAAAAAGATGGCATGTTTTATTCCCTATCTATTTTCTAAATTTAGCTAGAAAAACATAGAAACATCAGGCTAAGGATCCCACTCCTTGCCTGTAGATTTTTTTGATTTTTTTTGTGGAATAAATCAGAAGATTTTTCCTCTGAATCAGATGCTCCTGCATCACATTGTCACAAGTTTTACAATATTTAGCAATAATTTCCTTTGACTGTAGTTTCTCTCTGATAAAATGGAACTGAGTGTCTATATGTTTGGTGTTTTTATGAAACACTGGATTGTGTTCCAATTTAATGGTGCTTTGGTTGTCGCTTTCGATGGATGTGGGATTCTTCTATTCTTTCCCTACATCATTGAGAAGCCTTCTCAACCAGATCGCTTCACACGTCACTGCACACAATGCTTGATACTCAGCTTCACACTAGCATGCCTTATTCTAATCCTATCTAGAAAAAGATGGCATGTTTTATTCCCTATCTATTTTCTAAATTTAGCTAGAAAAACATAGAAACATCAGGCTAAGGATCCCACTCCTTGCCTGTAGATTTTTTTTATTTTTTTTGTGGAATAAATCAGAAGATTTTTCCTCTGAATCAGATGCTCCTGCATCACATTGTCACAAGTTTTACAATATTTAGCAATAATTTCCTTTGACTGTAGTTTCTCTCTGATAAAATGGAACTGAGTGTCTATATGTTTGGTGTTTTTATGAAACACTGGATTGTGTTCCAATTTAATGGTGCTTTGGTTGTCGCTTTTGATGGATGTGGGATTCTTCTATTCTTTCCCTACATCATTGAGAAGCCTTCTCAACCAGATCGCTTCACACGTCGCTGCACACAATGATTGATACTCAGCTTCACACGAAGACAAGGCTACAGTACTCTGCTTCTTGTTGCTCCATGCTATGACCCCAGATCCTATGCTGAATAACCTGTGATAGACCTTCGATCATCCAAGTTACTTGCCCAGTCTGAGTCTGAAAAACTTGCTAGAG
Source organism: Pinus taeda (assembly GCA_000404065.3). Lineage (NCBI taxonomy): Eukaryota > Viridiplantae > Streptophyta > Pinopsida > Pinales > Pinaceae > Pinus > Pinus taeda. Next base: position 69,185 of record APFE030319837.1, read on the forward strand.
TAACATCAAATGCATCAGTGTATAAAATACCATAGTTAATAGTACCACAAAGATACCTCAACATGCTTTTCGCTGCTACCCAGTGACTTTCAATCGGTTTTGACATGAATTGGCTCAACACACTTACAAAGTATGCCAAGTCAGGTCTGGTTCTTGTAGATATATCAAGCTGCCAACCAACTGTCTGTACATTGTAGCATCAACCTCTTTAATGCCATCGTCACTGCACAACTTCAGATTCTACTGCAAAGGTGTCGCTGCTGATCTACACTGATCCATACCAAACTTTTCCAATAGATTTTTGGCATACTTCCTTTGGGTAAGAAAAGTTTGTCCAATATCTCTACATACTTCTAATCCCAGACAATAATGAATGATTCCGAGATCTTTTATCTCAAAAACTTGTCCCATAAGCCTTTTGATTCCTCTGATTAAATCATCTGCATCTCCTGTTATAATCATGTCATCTACATACAAAGAAATCAAAATAATCTGCCCCTGATTATTGTACCTGGTATACCAATTTGGCTCATTTAAACTTCTATGAAAGCCATACTCTAAAACCAAGACCTGGGTGCTTGCTTTAAACCATATAAATCCTTTTTCAATCTGCAAACAAGATGTTCATGCCCCTGCTTTACAAACCCTTCTGGTTGTACTAAGTAAATTTCCTCTTTTCAATCACCATTCAGAAATGTAGATTTAACATCAAGCTGGTGTAATTCCCAATTACATTTAGTAGATAAAGCAATAAAAATTCTAATTGTATTTAACTTTGCTATAGGTACAAAAGTATCATCAAAATCTATACCTTCCTGCTGTGAATATCCTTTTGCAACCAACCTAGCTTTTAATTTCTCTATACTTCCATCTGCATTCATTTTTGGTTTAAACAACCATTTACATCCTATGGGTGTTTTATTATTAGGCAGCTCAGCTAAATCCCAAGTGTCATTTCTAGGAATTGATTCTATCTCTTCATTCATTGCAGCCCTCCACTCCTTAAATTGACTAGCTTCTTTGTAATTAGTGGGCTTTACCATGTTCAAAACATTTGACATCAAAGCATAGTCTCTCAATTTTAATGGCTTTTGAGTCTCCCTACCTGATCTCCTTGGTAGGGGACTTACCTCAAATTTGTTTTCTTCAGCTATAACTGGGCTTGCATTATCACCTTCTTCCTGTTCTTCTTTTTCCTCTTCTTTCTGCTCCTATAACTCTTTCATCCTCATTGCTTTCATCCAGCAACAATAGAATGTGCCAATCATCACCAATGTCATCTTTCCCTTCCTGTACCTGTTCATGAAACACTACATCCCTGCTTGCAAATGTCTTACGAGACTCAGGATTGAATAATTTGTATGCTTTAAACTCTCTGCCATAACCAACAAAGATGCATCTAACGGCTTTAGGGTCTAATTTATTCCTATCATCTTTGGGTATATGGGCAAATGCTTTTGACCCAAATACTCTTAGATGGTTTACTGCTGGTTTAAATCCATATAAAGCTTCAAAAGGAGTTTTGAAGCCAAGATACCTGGGAGGATTTCTGTTCTTCAAATATACAGCAATATTAATAGCCTTTGCCCAAAAACTATTAGACAGACCCTTACCTTGCAACTCCATTCTGTTGTGGTGTGTGTGGCATTGTATACTGCTGAACAATCCCATGAGATTTTCAGAATTTCATGAATTCCCCTAGCTTGTATTCTCCCTCTTGATCAGATCAGAGAATTTTTATATTCTTACCAAACTGTTTTTCCACCAAGGTTTTAAATTCTATAAAGCACTGGAAAGTCTGACTTTTCTTACTCAGAAAATAAACCCATGAGTATCTAGTGCAGTCATCAGTAAATAATAGAAAATAATATGCTCCTCCTAGCGACTTTTTCTGAATAGGTCCGCTTATATCAATGTGAACTAGTTCTAAAATATCTGTTTCCTTCCTCCTATCATGCACAGGAAACTGTTCTCTATGCATTTTACCTAAGGCACAACCATCACAATTTAACTAAATATTACAAAAGCTAGGGAGCCCCTCAACCATACCTTTCTTCTGCAATAACATGAGGTCCTGCAAATTCAAGTGACTGAATCTCTAATGCCAGAGTTGTTCGACTGTCGATCCTCCTACAACCATGGCTCGCTTTGGTATACTCTTTGCATCCAGTCTGTATAGGCTTCCAACTCGCATGCCTGTTGCAACTATTTCATTCCTGCAATCCTTTATCACACAATGAGTCTTGAAGAACTCGACTTGCATATCTTGATCAACCATCATGGATACGGATATCATATTTTTCATAATTCCAGGTACATGTAAAACATTTTTAAGATTACAAATTTTTCCATTTGGTAACTTGACTAGAATCACCCCATAACCTTTAATCTCGTATCCACTATCATCTCCTAAGTAGATTTTTGATCCATATGTACATTCTTCAAGACTATCAAAAAATTCCTTTTTACCTATCATGTGAGAGGATGCTCCGGATTTGACATACCAAATATCGTCCTCAATAGATGTTGAAAGGGAAAAGTCGACTGTGAACAGACGAAATTCATGACTGAATTCTTTATCTTCTTCTTCAACAAAGTATCCTTTGTGCTTTGCACTTGCCTGCTTCCTCTTTGCATCATCATCCTGCTTCTTAAAGCATACATTCTGTATATGACCCTTCTTTCCACAATAATAACATTTCTTTATAGAATGATTTGCAAGCATACATTTATGTGGATTCTTCTGTGATGTTCCTCCTTTCTACTGTGATTGCTGCTTTCCTTTGAATGATCGTCGTTTCACCATCATTGCAAGATCATTACTCTGGGGGTTCAGGTTTTGCCGTCGCTCCTCTTCTTGCAGCAAGATCCCTATCAGATCTTCAAATGTGGGCGCTTTCTCCCTTGCCGCCAATCCAGTGACAAACATTTGAAATTCATCACGCATCCCGCTCAGTGTGATTGAGAAAAGATCAGATTCAGACACAACGTCTCCGATGTACCCCAATCTTCCTTTCACATCTTTAATTTGCGCAACAAATGCAACAACAATCTCCCTTTCATACATCCTCATTGAAAATAACTTGCTTTTAAGTGCCATAATTCGGCTTGTGTTCTGGGTCTGATACAGATTTTTGATGGTCGTCCAGATCTCCACGGATGTTTTACAGTCTCTGATGTGCGGGGTAATACTGTCCTTCACAGACATCTTCAACAAAACTTTCACCTTGTTCTCTCTTTTTTCCCATTCATGCTCATGTGTCCCTCCGTTCGGCTTCAGCTCATCACCTGTAACTATGAACCAAGCATTCACACCCTCAAGCAAGGTCTAGATCTTAAACTTCCAATTCGTGAAGTTAGATCCATCGAGTTTGCCAGACTCGTGAAGGTAAGATTCCATCGTGTTACTTATTCTAATTATATCTACAAAATGAATCTACCCAACAAAAAAAACGATACCTCTTAGATCAATCTATCACTTCTCTGCCACTGATCTATAGTATCTGGCAATCCCGATCCAATGAGAAAATTCGGCGTTTTTCAATACAGCCGAAAAATCGATCTGATCAAAATTGATTTGATCTGCCTCTCCCGGATAGATCTGCAACTTCACCGATTTGCACCCCTCACAAATCGCCAAATCAAGATTAGGCTTCCCGCAGATCCACTTGAAGGTGAGTTGACGCTCTCCCGAGCGAAAAATCCGCGCCAAATAAAATCCGTGCAAGGCAAAACTATTGGCGTGCTTTTCCCATAAACATCCACACCAATCGAGTACTTTGGCGTGCTGATGCACTTAATTACCAAACAGTCGCGCCAATCTGGTATTCTGGCACGCTCTCGAGCTAGAAACCCGTGCCAACGCCCTTCTACTCGGGAAAAAAAAACTTCTGAGTCCAGGCCAGCTGTTCTGCAGTCCACCTGCTCAATTGAGCATAGAGCTCTTGTGTACACACGGCCACAGAGGCCCCTCAAGCCACACAGGAAATTCTACCACACAGGCAAGCTAGTTACAAAGGCACTTCAGCCACAAAGGTGATAAAAGATGAGGTTCACTCAATCTGAGCTCTGATACCAAGATAAAATGTGAACATAATTGAAAAGAAGGAGATGTAACTCACAGGTGTGGCCTGCACCTGGAGACTACACTCAAAACAGAGAGATCACTCTCGTACACTCTATTCTCATCAATGAAAGATTACCTCATTTAAGTACAACCTTAGAAATTAGGAAGTTGCAACAAAACTCCTAAACTCTAGGAACAAATCCTAAAATAAGGAGATATGTTACAACTATGTAACCAATCCTCCATTAATACAAAATAATATTAATTTTTTTCAACTATATAGGATTCAGACCTACCTGATAAAGGATTATTGATAGTTTTCTTCAAAAGGTATACATGTTTTAGCCGATCCTAAGCGATGGGGAAGCCTTGTATAAAGGACGCACTTTGCAAAGGGTCGAGAAAGATTCAATGTGAGAATAACACATATGTGAAGAATCTACTAAATAAGTGGTATGTACATGAGATGAGATAGAATATCACCAAAAAATGTGGGTAATGGATAACATAATCAGAAAAATAAGAAAGTATATAGAGCAATTACAGAATATTAAGTGAGAATAGTTGTAATATTGATATTTTAAGAGCCCAAGAAAAGTAGAAGGAAAAAAGAAACCACTATGGTACTAAAAGAGGATGTTGAAATGATGAATAAACCATCAGCCTTAGATAGAAATGAATAAGGTAAAATGGAACAAAGCTAAAAATCAGGACTGAAAATATGAGGTTCTTTAGGTGAAGTTTAATAAAACATGAAAAGGGTGAAGAAATCTTTGATTGGGCATCCATTTTAGAAAAAAAGACTGTGTAGGATTAGAGATCGGTATTGCGGTTTCATTAGAAATATCATAAATTGGATGTCAAATGAGCTAAAAATTACTATAAATTGGTGGATTATAATTAGATCACGCTTCAAATTAAGAATATTGATAAGAACTATTGAAGCAACCTCATAGATTTTAAAATGAAAATTGCTAAATGGTGGAGGTCAAAATATACAACTCAAGGGAGTGAGTTATAGGACAATAGAGGATAAAATTTTAACAGAACAGGAGTGTTATAGGTTTGGGAAATTATGCTTGTTTCTTAAACTGTGAAACTTAAGTATATAAAAATATTGTTTAATTATCATTGTTAGTGTTGTGAATTCCTCACTTGTGTCCTCATACCTTTACCAATAATGGAAGGGTAGGGAAATAAGTGGTAGAACCAAGGAATAGACGACTAGGTCCACCTTAAAACGAAACTGTGAAAAAATATAGACATGGAAGTGGCTGAGATAGTGAGTTGTCTTACACATAAGTATGCAGGATAGATGTATATATAATATAATGGTATCAAAGTAACAACATAATTTCAAATGATGCAAGTAGTCCATTAATTATGATTTCTTCTTTGAAAGAAATATAAAAGGAAATGTGGCAATTTGGTACGTTGAATGTTGCATTCAACAATGGCTATGTAACTTGGTATAACTATGAATAAATGTACGAGAAGGATGTATGGTATTATATCAAGATTACTAACCTTGATTGAATGCATTTGGATAGTTTTTTAGGTGGAAGTGAAATTAAAGAAGAACTCATCTAACATGTATGAAAGCATGATAGAAGAGGAGAATTAAATAAATGTAAGAGTATGTGTGCTTCGAACTTGAGCCATTACACAAAATCAAGTGAAGTAGAAACACTTGATACTGAAGTGAGAGTTGTAGGAATGAAAGACAAGTGGCATCACTTTTTTTCCTTTAGAAAATATGATTTTTCCTCTAAAAATAGAGAGGATTTAGGAGAATATTAAAACTGCATAGGAACGACAGGAAAACTTATGTAGACAAAAATAGAACACACAGGGCATTTAAAAATTGGCGATCATATTTATTGAGGGTAAATCTAAGGAAAAGTACCTTAAAGGATGGAAACCTGTCCAAAGTTAGCACCACAATTTTGTGGGCCTTTTGGAATCTTGGACAACATTAGTTTAGTGGCCTATCATTTGGATTTATTCAACCATATTGAAATTCATAATGTTTTCATGTATATTTATTAAGGAAATATATTTAAGATATTTCTCATGTGGTTGATTCGAAGTTGATACAGGTGGAAACCAAAGGAGACCTTCTACTAGAGCCACTCTGCATATTGTGTTGGATATATATTTTTCTCTGGAATCGAGTTGTTGCTTGTGTTAAAGTGCAGTGAAAGAACCTTACACATGAGGAGGCTACTAGGGAGCCCTTAGATAAACTGAATAAGCTTACCCAACATTGTTCGAGAAGGATGAAGATGAATAAGAAACACTTAGGATGATGTTATTCCAAGAGGGGGAAGATGTAATACCCCTCAGTATCTATGTAAATGTATTATGTTTCTAGACTAAACTATTTTTAGATTGATTGTCTAGGAACCCATGGTGGATTTGACTCAAATAAACAATAGAGCATGATGATGTAATAAATGAATTTCATTAATGAAAACAAAAAGACTAGAAATTAATTGGGAAAGAAATACTTGAGTAAGAGATTCTTGCCAAGATCCAGAAACCAGTGTGGTGGATAAGATCAAGGTAATTTTTTCTTAAAATATCTCAGTTGTAGAAAAATATTGAGAAAAGGGAAAGTAGATCATTGTGGGAAAGAAAAAAAGGCTTTAAAGGAAAAAAAAAGAAGGCCTAGGCTAGTGGGTTGGAAGACCCAAGGATGGTGGGACATAGCTAAGGAAAAAAATGTTGAGAAATAATATATAAAATACATTATTTAGAATCACAAGAAGTTGTTGATTCCACGAAAGTACATCTTGGCTTGGGGTAACTGGAGGATTCAGTTAAAGGTTGGGTGGAAATTATTTTTCCATGACAATTTTCAAGACAAACTTTTGTTAGAAATTTCCTTTACTTTTGCAGTAATAATTTTATTTCATGACATATGATGAATAGATGAAAGCCATAATTTTTCCTGTTAACTGTTAATATAGACTTAAAGTATGTTTGCAAAGTTAAATAAATCCGCACAATGGAAACCATTTTAAAGATTATTATATGTATGGTTTTGTTTGATGCGTATAGATGTTTAAAAAAAAAATTAAGTCTTGGCTCATAATGATAGATTTGTATAGAGGCCCGATGTGAAAAATTGTGTTACTACGAGTCATCCCTTAGTAGGTAGGTTCGTTTCATGCAAGAACAAATGTATTTTTCCATAATTACTGATGAAGAGATTTACCTGCGAATATTTTACCGAGTTATTGAACCTAATGTATTTCTTATGAATTACCTTAGTATATACCCTTACACTTCAATCTGGTTAATAAACAGAGTCCAATAAGGAGAACTAGAAGTTATATATAGATCATTCTCCAAACGATTTAACCCAACAATTGAGAGTTAAATAATACACTACTGATATACTGTTATGTGATTGTTATGTGATTGGGGTTCGAGAGGAAGTTTGAGGATGTTTAGATGCTTGACGATATTTTAAACTCATGGAGGAGGTGGTGCTGGATTACCAAAAAGTAATCCAAAACTATACATTACCTTACGACTCACAGGTTAGATTGAAGGTTTATAGTCACTCTAGGTGGATAGTAGTTGGTTGTCGTCTGTCCTTCTAAACTACCATAATTGAATGACATGTTATACATTACTTGCAATCTCGTTATAGGACTAGGGATAATTGAGATGGGGTTAAGTTATCTTAGAAAGAATCTGATCAGCCAAAGAAGAAAGAGTAGGTAATCTCAAGAAAAATGTTGTAATGAAATAATTAAGTTCAAAATTACCAAAAGCTAATGTGTGACCATATATGAATTTACCCACTATTTCATAATGAAGTGTAGAGCTATGACATGGTATATTCGTTAATAATTCATGTAAAGGGAGAACACTTACCAATCTATTCGGTTATATAATCCTACGGAAGCAGAACCAGAAGTAGTTGACGACATTATTTTTGTTACCACGCTAATGCTACACATTGACTGGAATTCATTATACATAGATCATGTACATAGAGAAGTGTAACTTATCATATCTTTATCACACATAGGAATACGTATATCACAAGAAGTTATGACAACCAATAATTGTTCAAACTCAGAAAAGTTAAAAATTTAAATCACTGTGAACTGAGAAAAATAAATGAAACCCATATTAAAAAACTGGAGAAAAAATGATCTTTAAAAACAAGGATGACATATATTTATATATTCCTTGAAGATAAGTCAAGTACAGTATCATGAATAAATTATAACTTGAGTATCAGTTGGAAAATATAACAATTCTCGAGATAAATACAATAAAACTAGATACATCGTATCTCCCTATGGGGCTATAGTATTTTAAAGAAAATTGTATTGGTCATCTCAGAAGTAAAACCTCCTTTCGGAGGACTTAAAAATCTTACAAGCATAAGGGATGGCCACTGACCATAAATACCTCCTAAATTCCTTACAATGTAACCATTACTCAGGATGAGAGAAACAAAAAAGAAATTCCCTTATGAATTAGAAGATAATATCTTCTGTAGACAAAACACCTCTATCTAGTGCTTGAATTCCCCAAACCACAGCATGATCCGACTCTTTTATCAAGAATATTCCTCTAGGGGAAAGCATAGGTCACCGACCTAGACAGGGGAACGTAAGTTAGGAACTTGTCAAAACCACTAGGTGTAGTTAGCCTATAGCCATCAAGAGCGTACATGACATACTTGTGAACAAAGTCAATGAAACAATGATATAACTACCTTAGGAAGGGGTAAATGAAGTATTAAAATAAAAGAAAGAAAAAGACAGTAAACTGTAATAAATTAAAGCCTGGGTGTTCAGAATTAGACAATTTTTACTTATGCGAGTCAGAAATGGAAGTGTCTCTAATCCTGTAAGTAGTGACAAGAGGATTTTTACAAAGGGACAATATACAGAAAGTTACCGGAGAAAATTACTGAAAGCTAACCGAGGTAAGGCGGAGAACTACCTGGGAAATTTCTGTAATCAGAAAGAACACTAGATTGACTCCCTCTGATTCCCCTTTTGCTAATCAAATGACAGCCATTTCAAGATTTTTTCCTTTTACATAGAATGAAACCATAAATATAGATACACCATTTCTTTGTCGAAAGAATAGCAAAAATAGTTCAAAATGACACCTGAGCAAGGAACGGATAGAAATGTCTTCCACTGGTCTTCTTGTTTCTGGCTATTTTTTTCTCTGAAGCTGCAAGAATAGACTCGAGTTAACCATTTCGTAGCAAATGAAGCTTTATCGGTAAAATAAGATAAATAATAGAATAAAATACTCTAAGGCATAGCTTACCTATCATTGTTATCTCAGCATGAGTCTATCTGCTGCCATAGTTCCATCTCGGTGGTAACAGGTCGAATTGAAACACAACCAAGCGCGTGTTACAAAAAACCTCTTCGATGGTATCACAGGTCGAATGAGTTGGAGAAAGGTGTTAGAAAATATAGTGTTAGGAAAATAACCAATACATCATTGGATCACTATGAAATAATGCTCATTGCCCACATTTTCAAGGTACATCACCACATAAATTGACCAGGTGAAGGAGTGAGGGAGTTCACGTGGGCTGGAAGAAATGGCATAAATCGGTAGGGCGCTTGTTCCAGTAATGTGAGGACATAATTCATTAAGACTCGTTGCATGTATATACATTTATTTTTTTTGCAGTGCGGAAACAAATCCATAACATGGGAGAAACACGAAAACAAATTACTTAGTTTAAATGTAAATAAAATAAAAAATGATCCCAACAGGGTGTGCAACTTGCCTAACCATTTTTCGATAGAATGTGCCTGTTACACCTATATTATGGAACGCCCACAACCAAGAGATGCCAAAGGTCATTGATTTTGTATTACTCCATTAACTAAGATTTCAGATTGATGAGGAATTCAAATATGCCACCTATATCCCTTGTGTTGTAAATACGAATAGATGTATGTCTAGATTAGGTAGCCTAGTGGAGGGTACAATGAATAATTGGTCCCTTATTCATATGGTTATATGACTATGTCTTCTTATTGAAGTCTTTAAGTTCTGACCATGATGGAGTGGGTTGAAATAATAAAATAATAATGTAAAGGTAACCATGAGGGATTGACTCCATCTATGGATATGAACAAATATTTTTGTTCACATCATATGTTCAATATTAGACATAAGAATATAATGGGGGAAACATGCTAGGATATGCCTAATTATTTATTTCTTTCCCTATATCACACTGATCGAATGTATATTCCTGAGTAATAAATCATGATAAAATTATTGGTGGGATACACCCTTGAATTTAGTAAGGCTCCATAGAGCTTGGTGGTGATTTAAGGTATGGGGAATGGAATTCCCTAATGATTTCCAAATCCATATATGAACTTAGTGACACATTGCTTAACCAAATAAATAAATAAGAGTGTGTGGAAGGAAATCTCATATTTATAGGGAACTCTACAAGTTAACAACAATACAAAGTATGACTAAATTCTGTATATTGCGCATAAACAAAGTAAGAAATGCACTGGGCTCATGATATGCTCTAAATTAGGATATATATATATATATATATATATATATATATATATATATATAGTGAAATCGAGGTTTGTTACATTATTTACCGAAGGAAGTCATAAGGTAAATGTTCCTTCTATCTTTCTCTCAGGATCTCATTCGTCTGTAAGCTCGAATTATTAGTTTTCCTAATAGTTCTCTTCTTCTCAAGTGAGGAATGACGAAGCTCCTCTTGGAGGAATTTAGACTATTTAGTTCCTTCTCTATGATTTTTCTCAACTTTGAAGCCAAATTAAATTCCCTTACTCTCTCTTCAAGGTTTTTTTAATCATTGCCATTGAGTGAACTATCATTTAGAAGTAGAGGCATAAGCACTCATATAATTTTATTTTTTAGGTTAGAGTCTGTGATTACTTTATCATGGCTTACCAAGTTCTATTAATTGTACATTCATCCCTTTGTATTAAATAAAAATAAAGTTTCTCTGCAGAATGCTAAATCTCCCCAATTTGTGGAACCCCTTATTTGGTTTTTAAAGTATTGATTCAATTCTTTAAATTTGATGGGTCCATTTCTCTCCCCATGATTAAATTATATTGCTATATTAATAATATTTTTTCTTACTATACTCTCGTTTATTTTCTTACTTACTCATTTAGTTACTTATTTTTTTTAGATATGTTTCTCTCGGGTTGTATATCTCGACTTATATTTGTGTAAGTTATAGGAACTTCCCAATATGGGTACCCATATGTATTCTTATTACTCACAAAGCTCTAAGTGTAGGAAAACTTTATTAAAAATTCCTTATTATGTCTTCTTGTATATTCTAGAGGTTCAGTGTCTCCTACACCCACATATCTTAGTTTTCGGAGTTTATGACAATCGACTCTTATTTGATTCTTAGTGGATGGTCTCACTGACAAAGCCAAGGAAGTGCACTAGTTGAATTAGTCTAGCATAGTTGTGCCTTTCCCTTCTTGTATCACAATGAACATGGTTAATTTAATCTCCCAATTTTCCTTATAACGTAGACTGTGTGACACTGATTTCCTCTATTACCAATATATGCCAATATTTAAGGGACAAAGAGAGCTCAATATCTTGTGTCCTACTATTATGGTTACATCAATACCTAGATATTCATCTATCTATAGAACAAAGCATGTTTCAGGTTTGTGATTTAGTCTTTAGTCTTGAAACTAACTTGTTCAATAAATTAAATTATAATATTTAATAAACTAATACTTTAAATCTCGCAATAAAAAATTGCATACTTATTCAATCCCAATACAAATATCCTTTAGATAAGTTATAAATTACTCTATAACTAATCATGAATAACAAAATTTCCGATTTCACTATAGTTATAGAAATTATTTAAAGCGAGGTATTTATACTTATTTATATTAGTTTAGACTTCTAGGAAATATACATAAGATAAATTTCACTCCTCCCGTCCATTGAGAATGGTGTCCACAAATAGTTCTCCCTGCATACGAGTTTCTGATTCCCAGAATAGTTGTTTGATAGTGACCAAACAAAGTCGGTCCAAAGTCACCTATATTGTAGAAATCCATCTGATGAACATACAGTGTCACAAATTTTTCCTAGGGTTTCCACTGACTTTCAATCTAGCTGCAGAATACCTTAGCTAGGAGCATCCTCCCCTTCCTCAACATCATCCTATTCGAGGAATCAAATTATTTTCCATATCCCTTCTGGAGTGCCTTAGGTTCTCTCTCCATACCCTCTTGGCTTATGTTCTGGTAAGTGAAACTTTCTCTTATTGACTTTCCCCATAATATTTTATGTCTGCGATAACCAACTTTTAATAAAATTTAAATAAACTAATACATATATATTTATCACTAAGCCTTCCATTCAGCCCATGGCCTGTCGAGTCATCACGGTAAAAGTAAATAAATATTTACAATTCAACTAGAGCTATTATAGATAATGGATTTTCAAGTCAAATTTAAAGATACGAAATTTATTCTCTATTTCATTTGATCAATTCCCTGCGATTTTTAATTGTTGAGGTTTTATGTGAGTAAATAAAATGGATAATGGATATTTTAAAATTGATAGATATGTCTATTTTGGAATTGAGATTTTGTATTTTTATTTTATTTATGAAAATACATATGTTGGACCGTGACTATTTGAATTCTACAAAGTATCTAACAAAATATTCATAGTAGTATTTAAATTAATTTAAATATATTCATAATATTTTTAGAAATAAAATATTCAAATTGATTTCAAAATAAGTTATGATATTTTCTAAAAAATATATTCGAAAAATTATTTTATTTAAATTTCAACTTCATCCGCTTATTTAACTTTAACATTTTTTACTGCTCATGGACCCACCTAATTGTCCTAAGCTTTCCCAAATTCAATTCATTGATATCACCCCCCAACACTGCTAACTGCTCATTTAGCCATTTCTTCTTTTGGTTCAAGAACAAATGGAAGTAAGACATCAACAATAATGATCTCAATCTTGCACACACAATTGGTCACCATTCACCATCTGCCACCTCATCCTAGAGTCAATATTTGAGATCTATTGTCAGATTAATATCAATTTCATCACTTTAAAAAAATGTATTTTATATATTTATAAGAAGTACATAGAATATTTTTACCTTACTCCTTGTTTTCATGGAATCATGCCATTGAAACATGATGGGAAAGATAAAATTCATAAAATTATTTTAAAAATGTATACATTAAAATGCATTAGAGTTCACAAAAACTATATGATTAAAATCACACATGAATTTAAGGGTTACTTAAACGTAGTTTGTCCTTCGCATGTATCTTTTAAGGGAGAAGAGGAGATGGAATATGTTATGCAACCAACTCACAAAATAGAAGAAAATATAGATTAACGACTTCAAAATAAGCCTCTTCGAGGGGGAAACCTCCTTTACATTACACAAATGAATAATTCTTGGATGATACAAATGACAAAACCTCCTCTCTAGATATAGGAGTCTAAGGGGTCATAATATAATTAAAGCTAACATAACAATAATAATATAATGGCACACCAATAACAAGATTGGGATTATATTGGGCACAATAATAACAATATGGGGACAATACGGGCACAACAATAACAATAAGGGCTAGGATGAAAATAATAATGGGGGAATCACTAGTATTATAGGGACCTAACATGCCCCTCTCCTTAAAAAGAGTGTTGTGCTCACCGCTTGAGTAGTTATGGATGCTTCTGTATAAAATTCTCACCCTCCCATGTGGAATCTTTAGCAGGTGAGTTCTTCCACTTGATGAGATACTCCGAAATTGATCGATTCTGTAGCTGTCAAGTTCTTGTTTTTGTGACTGCTTCAGGTTTTAATATGGTATTTCCTCCCTCTTCAAGTTTTGGCAATATTGTTTAAGCTGGGAGTTTGTCACATATAACCTTCTTTAAGCATGAAACATGGAAAACTGAGCACACTCGTGAAGCTGCAGGAAGCTTCAGTTTGTATACCATAGTATCAATCTTTTGCAACACCTTGTACTGACAATAATACTTTGGTGATAATTTATTATCCTTCTTAGCTTGATTGAGGGACATTTATTTATATGGTTGTAGCCATAGGAATACCCAGCCACCTACATCAAAACTTCTTTCACTGTGATGTTAATCCGCTTGTTGTTTCATTATATTATGTGCCAAAGAGAGGTTATCCTTTAAGGGTTGGAGAACTTGTTTTTCATTGTTTTTGTGGTATTCCACCGCTTTAACCTTAGAATTTTCTCCTAAATATGATGTGATGGATGGTGGATGATATTTATAAACTGCCATAAATGGGGTCATTTTTGCTGTAGTATGGAAGGAAGTGTTATACCACCATTTAGCTAGAGGCAACCATTTGACCCATTGTGTATATTTATCAGATACAAGGCAACAAAGATATCCTTCCAAACATTCATTTACTATCTCAGTTTTCCCATCAGATTAAGAATGATAAGATGAGCTATGAGCTAATTGAGTATCAAGACAAGAAAATAATTTTGTCCAAAAATTTCCAGTGAAAATGGGATCTTTGTCGCTTACAATAGTCTTTGGGTTTCCCTGTAGCTTTTTAATTTGTTCCATAAATGCAATAGAAACTATACTAGCTTTAAATGGATGCGATAATGCACAAAAGTGTGCATACTTGGTAAGTCTGTAAACTACCACTAGGATGACACTCTTTCCTTCAGAGTCTAGTAAGCCTATGATAAAATCCATTTAAACCTCCTCCCAACATTGGCTTGGAATGGATAAAGGTTGTAATAGGCCCGAGGTCTTAATTGTTTCAACTTTATTTTGTTGGCAAACAAAACATTCTGCCACAAACTTCTAAATATCCGGTTTGAGGCCATCCAAAAAGAATTCATTCTTAACCCTATGGTAAGTTTTTAAAATTCTTGAGTGACCTCCTAAGGGAGAGGGGTGCAATTCCATAAGAATATTTTGTTTGAGTTGGGAATTATTACATAGGCAGTAGCGATCTTTGTACCATAATGAATCATTTTTCTAGCTAAATGTACTAGGATCTTCTTGTAACTTTTGAATGAGTGCCCACACTTATTCATCATTCTTCCATTCATTGCTTGCTTTGTTTATCCAATATAGTTGGATAATAGAAATGGCACAAAGTAATGCTTCCACATCCTCATCCTTTCTTGAGAGTACATCTTCAACAAAATTTTTCTTCCCTTTTTTGTAGATAATTTCAAATTCATAACCCAACATATTTGTGACCCATTTTTGCTGCTCTTCTGAAGGTAATCTTTGTTCTAAAAAGTATTATGTCTATCATGATCCATTTTTTACTTGAAGTGTCTTCCCATTCTTAAGTGCATATAGTATTGACAACATATCCTTCTCGTAAATATCTTTGTGTAAATACTTTCCTTTGATTGGATGACTTTAGAAAGCATTGGGTCTTTCTTCTTGCATTAAAACAACACCAATTCCAATTCCCGAGGCATCACATTCCACAATAAAGGTTTACATGAATTTCAGTGTAGCTAAGGCCGGTGCTTGGCACATTTCCTCTTTAAGATGTTCAAAGGCCTTTGTTTCTTCTGGAGTCCATGAAAATGCATCTTTCTTCAATAATATTCATAGAGTTGCTACTATTCGTCGATAATTCTTAACAAACTTGTGATAATACTATTGGGTCCCTATAATACTAGTGATTACCCCATTACTATTATATCTATACCCCTTATTAATATTGTTGTGCCCCTATTGTCCCCATATTGTTATTACTGTGCCCCATAGAATCCCTCTATTGTTATTTTTGTGGCTTTATATTATTATTGTTAGGTCTGCTGGGTTATATTGTGACTCCTTAGACTCCTATATATTGAAAGGAGGATTTGTCATTTGAATCATCCAAGAATTGTTCATTTATGTAATGTAAAGGGAGGTTTCCCCCTTGAAGAGTTTGAATTCTAAGGCATTGATCTATCTTTTCTATCTTTCTTGAGCTGGTTCATAACATTTGGTATCAGAGCTTTGGATTCTAGGGTTTCACTGCTCCAAACAGGTCATCGTGGAATTTTCACTATAACTTTTTTTCTGTAATGTTTCAAAAGTTGAAAAAAAAACCCATTTGAGAAGCCATCGCGCTAAATTTCGGTTCTGAATTTCAGAGCTTTGTGCACTATATTTGCGGAGATATGATCTGAGGAATTTGGTCTTTTTGCAGACTCCTCAATTACATTCCAAACAGGTGACCTAGGTAAAATCGTCATAACTTTTTCTCTGAGCATTGGATTGAAATTTTGTCAGAAGTTACAGAAAGAGGACGGAATGTATTTTCTTCTATATATTTTTTAGAGCTAAAGATCAAAATAGTGACTCGTGGCATGTTGTACAAGTTCGCTCTACTGAGCTAGTCTATAATCAAGTCACCGTTGGAGATTTCGCATAACTCTTCCTTGGAGAATCCAATTTGGATCAGACTGGTGGCATTGGAAAGAGGACACAGAGGGCTACCACAGGTCGTAATTTCAGAACTCAATGTTCTGAAAGTATAGAGATACATCCAAGGCAATATCGAGCTCCTACAAAGAAAAAAAAGGTGTGTAGATTCTTTTAAATTTTTGCTTAAGATTGGTTTGAAAATTTATTTTGAAGGAATTCAAAGGGATAGTAGAGCATTATTATCGGTAACTGATGCCTCGAGGAAAGAAAATGCAAACACCTAGTAAGGAACCTGAAATCTCTAGGATGACTCATGAAAAAGAGGAAGAAATGCTACATGATATATCAAAATTACAAGACCAAGTGCAAAAAATGTCGGCCTCACAAAATATAACATAAGCTAAGATAAATGGAATGGAATCTAAGATCAAGGGCGTGGAAGCTAAGATGGATGGCATGGAAGCTAAGATGGACAATTGGAAGACAGATTTGAAGACAGACGTGGACGATTGGAAGACAGATTTGAAGACAAACATGGACAAATTGAAGATAAATATGAATAAGCTGCTACAAGAAATAGTTACTAAGGGTGAAAGGGTAGTAAAGGAAACTCATGATGAGAACAAAGAAATGTTAATCATGATTCCATAGACTCTAATGTGGGATCGAAGACCCATCATATTCCAAAAATCGATATGAGAAAGTTTCATGGCAAGGATCCCACAACATGGATATTACAGATGGAGCAATTTTTCGATCAAAATAATGTGCAAAACACACAAAAGGTACGCATTGCAACTTTATATTTGGAACCAAATCAGTTTGTATGGTATCAATGGCTTTTCTCTCGTAAACAATTATCACTTGGGCAATTTTACGGAAGAATTGATAGCACATTATGAGGATACAAAAGCAACACTTTTTTTTAGTCCATTTGATAAGTCTCAACAAAAGGGTTCATTATGGAGCACATTGGGAGTCCAAAAATTGACATAATGGTAAAATATATTCCAGAGAGCATATGATTGATGTGTTCATAGGGTCTTTAAAGGATAATATCCAACATGATGTTCGCCTTTGGGAACCTGATTCATTAGAAAAGGCATTCAAGTTAGCAAGAAAAATGGAAAGCAAAATTATGGTAACAAGGAAGAATACCACTCACAACTATAAAGACGGAATTGTTGTTGCCCGTAGTCTTCCAAAACCTATAAGGTTGACACCACAACAATTGGAAGAAAAAGAGAAAAAGGGCTCTGTTATAGTTGTAATAGCAAATACACTAAAGGTCATAAGTGTGCTGAGAAGAAAGTATTCTACATAGATTGTGAAGAGGAAGAATAAAAGGAGAAAGAAAGGTCAAAAGAAGAGGATATACTACAAGAACAAAGCCTAGACAAAGAAGAAATGAATCCGACCATATCTTGTAATGCATTGGCTGGAATTACCACTCCTCAAACCATCAAGATAGAAGGAAAAATCAAGAAGAAAAACATAATAGTGTTGATTGATTTAGGAAGCACCCATAATTTTATTCATTGTAAGGTATCAAAAGAATTCAATTGCTTCCTATATCCAGAACCAGAGTTTCAAGTGATGATTGCAAATGGAGGAAAAATAAATTGCTCTAGAAAGTGCCATAATATCAAGTTATCCATGGGAGAATATGTATTGACTAGCCCAATGCTTTCCATTCCAATGGGAGGAGCTGATGTTGTACTAGGAGTCCAATGGCTACAATCCCTAGGTACAATAGCTTTTAATTTTCAAGAACTTTTCATGAAATTTTCTACGAAAGGAAAGGAAGTTGAATTAAGGGGTATTGCAGGGAAACCACGAAAGATAATCAGCTCTAATTTTATGACAAAGCTTCTAAAAAAGGAGCAAGGAGGTGTAATTGCACAATTATGTTCGCTAGATGTTTCCACATCGGAATCATTTTATTTCTCTAGATATCCGAAAGGTCTTGGACAATCATTCCAAGGTATTTGAGACTCCCAAAGTTCTCCCACCTATGCGTGATCATGATCATGCTATTCATCTGATTCCAGGAAGTGTTCCTCCAAACATCAGGCTGTATATATATCCCTATGCCCAAAAGAGTGAAATTGAGCGTATGGTTGCAGAAACGCTAGAGGCTAGTATAATTCAACCAAGTCAAAGTTCTTTCTCTCCTCCAATAGTATTGGTGCACAAGAAGGATGGATCATGGTGCATGTGTCCGGATTATAGGGAGCTCAACAAGCTCACTATTAAAGATAAGTTTCCCATTCCTGCCATTGATGAATTACTAGATGAATTACATGGATCAATTTACTTCACCAAGTTGGATCTTCATTCAGGATATCATCAAATCAGAATGAAGACTGAAGACATTCCAAAAACAGGTTAGAACTCATGAGGAATTATGAATTTTTGGTCATGCCTTTTGGCCTTATGAATGCACCCTCAACATTTCAAGGTTTGATGAATTCAATTTTCAAACCATTCCTTAGAAAATTTGTGTTAGTATTTTTTGATGATACTGATCTACAACAAGTCTTGGAAGGATCATGTTGAACATGTTGACAGGGTGCTACAACTATTGGAGGAGAAACAATTATATGCAAAAAGATCCAAATGTTTCTTTGGAGTACAAGAGGTGGAATATCTGGGTCATA
Organism: Pinus taeda; assembly: GCA_000404065.3. Taxonomy (NCBI): domain Eukaryota; kingdom Viridiplantae; phylum Streptophyta; class Pinopsida; order Pinales; family Pinaceae; genus Pinus; species Pinus taeda. The sequence continues at coordinate 88,386 of APFE030319837.1, forward strand.
TTGTATCTCATGAAGGAGTTAAGGTAGACCCTAGCAAAATTAAAGCCATTAAGGAATGGAAACTCCCCACATCCATAAAGCATCTGCGAGGATTTCTCGGGTTGACAGGGTATTATCGCAAGTTTGTTAAGAATTATGGGAGAATAGCAGCACCTCTAACAACATTATTGAAGAAAGATGCATTTTCATGGACTCCGGAAGCAACAAAGGCCTTTCAACATCTTAAAGAGGCAATGTGCCAAGCACCAGTCTTAGCTACACCGAACTTCACAAAAACCTTTATTGTGGAGTGTGATGCTTCAGGAAATGGAATTGGTGTTGTTTTAATGTAAGATGAAAGACCGATTGCTTTTGAAAGTTTTCCAATCAAGGGAAAGTTTTTACACAAAGCTATTTATGAGAAGGAAATGTTGGCAATACTCCATGCACTTAAGAAATGACGACCCTACCTAATGG
>APFE030319837.1:93811-111366 GCA_000404065.3 Pinus taeda
ACAAACTAATTTGATTCCAAATATAAAGTTGCAATGCATACCTTTTGTGTGTTTTTCACATTATGGAGATTGAAATATTACTCCATCTGTACTATCCATGTTACATGATCCTTTCCATAAAACTTCCTCATATTGATCTTTGGAACATGGTAGGTCTTCAATCCACTGTTAAAATCTATGAAATCATCATTAACATTTCTTTTGTTCTCCTCATGAGTTTCCTTTACCACCCTTATGCCATTAGTAAGCATTTATTGTAGCAAATTTGTCAAATCTGTCTTCAAATATTCCATGTTGCCTTTAAGTTTTTCTTCTATACCATCCATCTTAGCTTCCATGCCTGTCTTCAAATCTTCCATGTTTCCTTTAATTTTCTTCTATACCATCCATCTGAGCTTTCACACCTTTCTTTAAACCATCCATCTTAGCTTTCATGCCTTTATTTATACTCTTCATGTCAGCTTCTATTATGTTTTGTGAGAGTGAATTTTGTTACACTTGGTCTCGTAATTTTGTTATATCACGTTGCATTTCTTCCTCCTATTCATGAGTCATACTAGATATTTCAGGTTTCTCACTAGGTGTTTCAATTTTCCTTCTTCGAGGCATAATTTAATGATAATAATGCTTGAATATGCCATTTTAATTCCTTCAAACTAATTTCTTAAATGAGACTTATGCAAAATTTTAAAAATCCTACACACATTTTTTCACTTCGTAGGAGCTTGATATTGAATATGTTGTACCTTTGTAATTTCAGATCTCCAAGGTCTTCAACTACGTCCTGCTGTATCCCTCTATGTCCTCCTTCCAATCCTGCAAGTTTGATCAACATTGGATTCTCCAAGGAAGAGTTATGCCAAATCTCCCATGATGACCTAATTATAGACCGGTTTAGTAGAGAGAACTTTTATGAAGTTCCACATGTCAGTGTTTCAACCTTAGGACCTGAAACTGATACACAAAAAACTACATGTCATCCTCTTTCTACAACCTTCTACGAAATTTCAATCTGATGCTCAGAGAGAAGGTTATTACAATTTTCAACAGGTCACCTGTTTGAGATATAATTTGGGGGCCTACAAAAACCCTAGCTTCCATGGATCCTATATTTGAAACTATAATGAGAAAAGATCTGAAATTCAGAACCGGGGTTCATCGAGATTTCATATCAAATGGTTTTTAATGTCCACTTCTGAAACATCGTAGAAAGAAATTTTTAGTGAAAATTCCATGATGACCTGTTTGGAGCAGCGAAACCCTAGAATCCAAAGCTTTGATACCAATTGTTATGCAACCAGCTCACAAAATAGAATAAAATATAGATTAACGACTTGAAAATAAGCTTCTTTGAGGGGGAAAACTCCTTTAAATTACACAAATGAATAGTTCTTGGATGATACAAATGACAAAACCTCTTTTCTATATCTAGGAGTCTAAGGGGTCACAATATAATCAAAGCTGACATAACAATAATAATATAAGGGCACAAAAATAACAATAGTGGGCTTCCATTGGGCATAATAATAATAATATGGGGGCAATAGGAGTAGAACAATAACAATAAGGGCTATAATGAAAATAGTAATGGGGGAATCACTAGTAATATAAGGACCCAACATAATATAGCATTGCAGGGAAAAGAGAACTTTGAGAGCCTAAGGTTTTAGTGATCAATTATATTGAAGGACAAGTAAATATTCATCTAATTTCCCTTTTATATTAATTTCTTGAGAATGAGAAGGGCACTAAAGATAAAAAATTCTAATGGTTTTTGGTTTAGTCTAGAAGGACTCCCTCTCATGCCTAGAAGGATGCCTAAATATTCATTTTCTTAAGCCAATAAATTTTTTGTAGTAACTCCAACAATTTAGTCTCTTGAAGTAATGAATAATTGGGTACTATTGAGTGCACCTTTATGCAAAATTTCAAGTGCATATATCGACTTACTATAAAGAACCCATAGTTGCAGTCTTGCGCAGGAAGGTAGCAAAAATTGTAGTGGATAATGGTGAAAAGAAAAGACGTATAATTGCAATGATTAGTTAACAATAGTGCAAAATTTGGAAAGATGAATTGGACCAACTCAACCTTGATAAAAAACAAGTCAAATTTAATCCCCAAGAAGAGTGTATCCATCAAAATTTGAGGAACTAGTTACATGGAGCCAACCTTAACACTCATTACAATGACAATCTATTGGTGATCAAGTAGCAGTGCATGGATCTAGGAGCACAGATCTAAAGAGATTTGAAGACCAAGTTAAAGAAAACACTAGTGATCAAGTTTAAACACAAATATGTGTGATGTAGCACCTTTATGTTAGTTAATCTGTTATGCAGGGATGATATGTGGAGAGAATAAGATCATTCCAAAGTGCATGCCAAATTGGAAATGCATTTGTATTGGTTGTGGTCCTAGTAAGATTTATCAGTTGGAAATTCAAACTCACAGACTGGTATGTCCTTTTTCCAAAATCAAAAATCTCAAATGAGATTAAAGGTACATAATTCAAAAACTTAACAACTAATTGCAGGGGAGTGATAAGAAGCTCCGAGAACCAAGAACCTATAGGGTAAACAATATATAATACCACCAAATGATCTATATAAAAAGTCATCAATAGTAAATCAAAAATTTGTTCCTAAAATGTAAATGACAGAAATACCATTGAAAATTGATGGATGTAGATATTATGAATATTCACTTGTAGAAAGTTCAAAAGAATACTGCAACAAAAATAATCTCTAATATCTAGTTCCATAGAGTATAAACATACCCAAGTGCCATAAATGGGAGAATAGATTCAAGAATGGAAAGATTAGTATATGAATTAAATATACAACACATCTAAATGTTGAAGATGTGACAATCCAAGTCATATTCACACAATCCTTAGCTTTGTCAAGATAAATATCCCACAATGGTAAGATGTATTCTCCAAGTTCCACAAGTGGCTCAACCATGGGTCCTTCCAGTAAAGGTACCAATTGTTTAGTAGCATGAATGACACTGAATGACCACTCGAATGCATTTTCAAAATTTTGTAGAGAAAACATTGTGCCTGAACATTTAAGGTGGGAAATCATCTCCCAGGTTTCTGTACAATCAAATAGAGGACCCAAAACCCATGATGCTCTAGCCTTTATTAATAACCATAGGTCAAATGTAATCACCCTTTCTAGTTAAAATGGAAACCAAACAAAATTAAACTTAAAAAATTACTAGTACATCCTTGTTGTCAACAATCTTAGGAGCTGACTGCACAATTTTTCTAGCGGAGATCTCATCATTTCCAGGGACACGTCTTAGACACTCACTCTTAGAACACCCTTCTTCCATGTTGTTAAAAGGTGGAGAATTTTTTAGGGCCAATAAAACACCCTCAAATATTGGTCTTCTTTCTCTTTGAGCTTCAAATCCACTAATGTAAACTTGAGACGGTCCTTTATTTTCAGAGAGTGACTCCATTCCATCTAGAGCATTGTGACACATTACCAATGGTTTTTTATCAACATGAGATACAGAGGCATTAAACTCTAAATTATAGATGTTATGTTTGATTTTTATGGAGAAATCATGTGGAAACATATCTTTAGTGATGCCACAAGAGATTAGGAAATTTGTTCTTTGATTGTCCTTCTGAGGTATTAAGTCTAAACTCTACACCATTTCACCATAAATATATTGATCTAGTTTAGCCAACTTCTCTTGGATACCCATAATATCATAAAACTTCTCATCTTCACTACGCTCTCCAAACTGAAATATACTCCTACGGGGTGAAGCCTCAAATGAACCTGGAGAAGGGGATTGTTAACATTTGGGTGTTAAATACAGAGGATATAAAGAGTACATAATTTTTAACATAAAAGTATACACATAATTCATTTGATTGTGCAGAAATGATATGCCTTTTGCCTAATCATCCCCCTCCTTCATCCTCTATGTTCCCAACTTCCTTATGCATGTGTGTTAGATAGTAGTATGGTCAGATGCAACATATGTGCCTATGAGTTATTTCTAGAACTATAAAAGCTCATCGTATTCCATGATGAATATGTTGACAAGGGCATCCACAATGGAGTGGAACCTCCTATTAGCATATTACTTGATCCTATAGGACCAATATCCCTTCTTCATAGCCTCCCCCTTTACACCCTCTATAAGTCTATCTTAGTTATTAATGAGGACAGAGAAACATAGGTGCCTTGGAATTATTTCTACAAGTATAAAAGCTCATCACATGTCATGATGATTATGTCGATGGGCGCATCCATAGTGAGGTGGCACCTCCTATTACCCTATTACTTGTTCCTACAAGACCAATATGCCTTCTTCCTAGCCTTTGCCGAACCACCCTTTGTAAGTCTATGTTAGTTATTAATAAGGAAAAAGGCATTTATGTTGGTGCCTTAAAATTATTTCTACAACTATACAATTATCCACCTATTCTACAAAAAATAGTATTTGGTATCCCATTTGCAAATGGCAAAGTTCTAATACCAAACATTGTGGTTGTATTCATTGTAGTGACATTAAATATATTAATTTATGGTCAGCCTACTGACCTTACAGGCATTAGTTTTAGATTCAACCAGTAAATTTTGGTCAAAATAAGAATTTCAACAACGTATTAGGATTCACTACAAAATCTTCCATGAAAGGGTAAAAATACATAACATAGAATATAAAAACCTCATTCATCATCCATGTCATGTTGCACATAAACCATGTTGATATCTCCAGTATAATTTTAACAAAAAAGTCGGCTAGTATACCTCTGTAGAGAGATTTATCAAGAAATTTGTCAGAAGAAGTAGGTTTCCCTAAAATTGCCAATCTTCAGAGAACAAAATCTCAATGTTATTCATATTTTAATCTATTTCCGTAGAACTCATTGTATATGGTTTTGTAAAAATATGTGCCAGGTAACCCTGAAAGAGATTAAAAAATTAACTATATTAGCGAGTTTTGTATTATTTTAGAGATTTTCCATATTGCAAATTTTCTCTCAAATGTATTTTAAATAAACACAAAGAATGCCAAAATTAGTAATCTATAGTGAAAAGAACACCTTTAAAATCCAAAGGATTCCAACGCTAACTGGAATGTACGATTAATTAATACTGTAATTTACTACTAGATATCTAAAATCATGAGCCACAGTAAGAAGCTTCAGAGTATTTAGGAGTTAAGGAATAACTTTTTATTTAATGGTTGAAAATTGGCAAAGGTGCACTACTTGGCACCATTAATGGTTATGATGGGACAAAATTGGTTTGGGGGCTCTCAAGAAGAGAATGATGAGCAAATATTCAATAGTATATAAGTAGGGAAATGTAGGTTTTAGGATGTATAGATCTTGAATTTCGTAAACCAATGACTTCTTTGTAGCGTATCCTACAATTCAATATCTTGAAATAATGAATAATTAGGTATTTTTGAGTTAAACTTTGTGCAAAATGTCAAGTGAAGATATCGGCTTACTGTGAAGAACCCACAACTGCAATCTTGTACAAGAAGGCAACAACAACTAGTGGATAATGAAGAAAATAAAAAACTTCAAATTGCAATGATTAGTTGACAATAGCGCACAACTTAGAAGGATGAATTCCAACAACTCAACCTTGATAAAATAAAAAATAAAAAATAAAATCAACTTTGATCCACAAGAAGAGTGCATCAATCAAAATGTGAGGAACCAGTTACATGGAGGCAAGCTAAACACCCATTACAACTACAACCTCTTAGTGATCAAGTAGCAGAGCATGTATGTAGGAGCACAAATTTAAAGAAAACTAAAGATCAAGTCAAAGCAAACCCTAGTGATAATGTTTAAACTAACAATATCTGTGATTTAGCGCATTTAGGTTAGCTAATATGTTATGCAGGGATGGTAGGAAGAGAGGATAAGATGATTCCACACTGCATTCCATACAGGAAATGTATTTATATTGGTTGTGGTCCTAGTAAGAGATATCGGTTCTAAAGTCCCACTCACTGACTAGTATGTCCTTTTTCCAAAGTAAAAAATCTCAGGTGAGACCAGATCTACAAAACTCAACAACTTGACAATTAATCATATGGGAGTGATAAGAATATCCCATAAAGTAGAACCTATAGGGTATACAATAGCTATTACTGCAAAATGATCCATACAAAAAGGCATCAATAATCAATCCAAATTTTTTTCTTGAAATGTAAATGATAGAAATACCAACAAAAAATTATAGATGCAGATGTTACCAATATTCACTTATAGAAAAGTCAAAAGAATATTGCAACTAAAATAAACTCTAATTTCTAGTTCCATAGAACAGAAACATACACATACTCCATAAATGGGAGAATACAATCAAGAATGACAATGTTAGTATCTAAAGTAAATATACAACACAATTAAATGTTGAAGATGTGACAATACAAATCATATTCACACAACCCTCAACTTTGTCAAGACAAATATTCGAGAGTGGTAATATATATTCTCCAAGTTCTACAAGTGGCTCAACCATGGGTCTTTCCAGTAAATATGCCAATTGTTTAGAAACACGAATGACAACGAATTACCACTTGAATACATTTTCAAAATTTTGTCGAAAAAACATTGTGCCTAAATATTTAAGGTAGGAAATCATCTGTGAGGCTTCTATCCAATCAAATAGAGGACCAAAAATCCATGATGTTGTAGCCTTGAGAAACGATACATTTTGATACAAGTCATACAATCCAATCAAAACAGTAGTGATTGAAATTAAGATATAAATTAAGATGGAAAAACCAAACACAATTCTGAACATGAAAAGATACACACAATTCCTTTGATTTTGAAGAGCCGACAGTACCAAAAATTGTGGCTATAGTCACTGTAGTGACATTAACCCTATTGATTTACAGTGAACCGACTAACCTTATGGAAATTAGTTTTAGATTCAACAAATAAAGTTTGGTCAAAAGAAGCATTTCATCAACTTATTTTGATTGGCTACAAATTCCACCATGAAAGGGTAAAATGATATAACATAGAATATAAAAACATCATTCATCATCCATATCCTATTTCACATAAACCACGTTGAGATCTCGAGTATCATTTTTAATAGAAAAATTGGATAATATACCTCTGCAGAGAGATTTATCAAGAAATTTGTTGAAACAAGCATGTTTCCTTGAAATCGCCAATCGTCAGAGAACAAAATCACAATATTATTTATCTTTTAATCTCTTTCTGCAAGATTGATTTTCTATGGTTTTGAAAAAATATGTGTTAGGTAACCTTGAAAGAGACAAAAAAATTTAACTGCATTAGTGAGTTTTGTATTATTGTAGATATTTTCCATAGTGCAAATATTCTTACAAATGATAGAGAATGCTAGAATTAGTAAGTTATAGTGCAAAGAACACTTGTGGAATCCAAAGGATTCCAAGACTATCATTCCTATCAAATTAATTAGTACTGTGCTTGACCACTAGCTAGGGAAAATTTTAAGGATGGAAGTTTATCTTAAAGTTTAGCAACCTTAGTGAATCTTACTAGTCCCTAATATCCAAATTTTAAAATGTTTGATGATAATTTTGTTAAATTTTTTAGATTTATAATTATTTTATTTTAGACAATATATAATATTGGTGATTTTTAAGGTAAAATATTTTTTTACTATAAAATTTGGGAAAATTCACTTTTAGAAAAATGGAAATTGGCGAATATTGTTTTTTGGAAAAAGAATGGAATATTAGCCCACCCGCGAATATTAGCCAGTAAAATTTTCCCTGCCTCTGGCTATCTAAAATCATGAGCCACAGTAAGAACTTTCAAAGGATTTAGGAGGCAATTTAGGACATAAGGAATAAATGTTTTTTTAATGGTTGAAAATTGGGAAAGGTTCACTACTTGGTACCATCAATGGTTATCATGGGAGAAAATTGGATTTGGGGTTCAAAAGAAGGGGATGATGAGTAAATATTCAGTGGTATATAAGTAAGACAATGCAAGTTTTAGTATGTCTAGATCTTGAATTTCTTAAATCAATTATTTCTTTGTAGCATATCCAACAATTCAATCTCTTGAAATAATGAATAATCGGGTATTTTTGAGTGGAACTTTGTGAAAAATATCAAATGAAGATCTTGGCTTAGTGTGAAGAACCCACATCTGTAGTCTTGTGTAGGAAGACAAAAAGAAATGTAGTAGATAACGATGAAAAGAACAGACTTAAAAATGCAATGATTAGTTGACAATAGTGCATAACTTGGAAAGATTATTTTGACCAACTCAACCTTGATAAGAAAAAATTCAACTTTGATTCTCAAGAAGAGTGCTTTCATCAAAATTTGAGGAACCAGTTAACACCTGTTACAACTAGAATATATTGGTGATCAAGTAGCAGAGCATGGATCCAGGGGCACAGATCTAAAGAGACCTCAAGAACAAGTCAAAGTGGCACTAATAAGATGTGTGATGTAGCACCTTTAGGGTAGTTCATCTCCTATCCAAGGACGATAGGTTGAGAGAATAATATCATTCCAAAGTGTACGCCATACTGGAAATGTATTTGTATTGGTTGTGGTCCCACTAAGATAAATTAGTTGGAAAGTCCCAGTCACAGATTGGTATGTCCTTTTTCCAAAATCAAAATTCTTAGATGAGATTAGAGATACAGAATTCAACAACTTGAGAACTAGTCATATGGGAGTCATAAGCGACTCCCAAGAGGTAGAACCTATACAATATACAATAGCTATTACTGCAAAAAGATCCATACAAAAAGCCATCAATAATTAATCCAAAATTTGTTCCTAAAATGTAAATGACAAAAATACCAATGAAAATTTATAGATGTAAATATTACGAATATTCACTTATAGAAAAGTTAAAAGAATACTACAACTAAAATAAACTCTAATATCTAGTTCCATAGAGTAGAATAATACCCAGACTCCATAAATGGGAGAATAGAATCAAGAATGGCAAGATTAGTATCTAAAGTAAATATAAAATACAACTAAATGTTGAAGACATGACAATCCAAATAATATTCACACAATCCTTAGCTTTGTCAAGAAAAATATTTCAAAGTGGTAAGATATATTCTCCAAGTTCAACAATTGGCTCAACCATGGTCCTTGCGAGTAAAGATGCCAATTGTTTAGCAGCATGAATGACAGTTAATGACCACTCAAATGCATTTTCAAAATTTTGTAGAAAAAATATTGTGGCTAAATATTTAAGGCGGGAAATCTTCTTTGAGGCTTCTATCAAATCAAACAAAGGACCAAAAATTTGTGCTGTTGTAGCCTTGAGAACAAGTACATTTTTATAAAAGTCATAGAATCCAATCTAAATAATATTGATAGAAATTAAGATAGAAATTAGGATGGAAAGAGTACACAAAATTTTGAACATGAAAATATACACACAATTTCTTTGAATCAAAACAGTAGTGATAGAAATTAAGATAGAAATTAGGATGGCAAGAGTACACACAATTATGAACATGAAAAGATAAAACAATTCCTTTGAATCAGAACAATAGTGATAGAAATTAAGATAGAAATTAGGATGGCAAGATATGTGAATAACATATCCTACAATATTAGAGGTCCAAGAGACAACATCATATTTAGACATTTTACTGAACATTTTATGTGCATCAACATCTCCAAAAAGAGCTCCATATCCTTATCAAGGTACCCCTAACGCACATATCCAATAAGTATTGTAGTCAATGAAACCATGTCCCATTCAAGAATTGGAAGGAAAAGTTTCATGGCCTGATCTATTTTCCCAATCTTTACATACCTCAACATCATAACTTTCCAAGATACTACATTTTGTTCAGGAATTTTGTCAAACACTTGTTTTTCATTCTCTATGTAGCCACATTTAGTATGCATATTTACAAGAGCTCTCCCAACAATGGAATTACACTAAAGTCCATTGGCAATTATGTCATGGTGGACTCCTTTCCCACATTGTTCTAGAGCTATCGAATTAGCACATGCAGAGAGAATGATGATGAATGTGAAATGGTTGGTTTAGATACGTGTTTTTTGCATATCATAGTAAAAATATGCTGCCTCCTTGTGAAATCCCAGCCTCGCATAATCGACCACCATTGTAGAAGATGACACCACATTTGTTTTAGAAATTTACTTAGGGAGGTAGGGTTCCCCTATTTCTCAGCTCCCTATAGAGTATTTTGGTCACATCTTCTTTCTTCTATGATATTGGTTCCTATGCTATTGCCTTACGATATTTCCTTTGCATATGTGTTAGATAGTAGTAAGGTCAGATGCAACATAGGTGCCTTGGAATTATTTCTACAACTATAAAAGCTCCTCACATCCTATAATGATTATGCCGACAAGGGGAATCCATAGTGGAGTGGCGCCTCCTATTAACCTTTTACTTGATCCTATAGGACCAATATGCCTTTTGCTTAGCCTCCCCCTATACACCCTCTACAAGTTTTTGTTACTTATTAAGAAGGACATAGTATTTTAGATTTTGCTGACATGGTATTTTAAAATTTTGTTATGACAAGAGCTCAGTTGGACAAAATTATACCAAATTTTTTGCTCTAAATTCTAAATATTTGTGCTTTTACTACCACCATGAACTTTACCCATCACCGTGAAGCTCAATTATTTTATGTTTCAAGGACAAAGGATGGCAAGAGTACATTCCAGATTTTTATTTGACTAAAAATAAGCCAAATGGCTCCATAATGGTAGTAGACAACAAAATTCTTCAATAATAACATTCTCCATGGTACAATAAACATCATCAAATAATAATCAATAAGTAATATTTCCTTAAATTATTTGTCTACCGTGTTATAACTTTAGGACTGAAAAATGGACTTTGTTTTAACTTTATATTCAACTCTAGATTATAATAATCACAATTTGGTTTTACCAGGGAACAACAACTCAAGATACTATCACCATTAATATGGAGGTGTATTAATAACATTAATCAGAAATTGGATTATTTGTGAATGTAATTAGAATCAGAAATAGGTTTGATTAAGTGGGTATGATGGATGAATTGTGTTTATCTCTCTATTGGCATGTATAATTTCAAGAATAATCAAGAAGTCCCAGAATGGCCTAAGTTGTCCTGAACCAGAATGTCTTAAATTTAAAGAGTTGGATTAAATAACAACATATGCAAAAAGATGGTGTGCAATGGAAAACAAATATCAATGGTCAGCGAAGATTGATAAGGAAATTTAGCATTTAGTTATTTACATTGTTTATCAGTCTGAGCAGTGTCTAAACTCTTTTTATGGAATGAATTCCTTAAATTTAAATGGTTGGGTCAAATAATAGCAGATGAAAAAGGATGATGTGCAGTTGAAAATAAATATCAATGTGTAACCGAAGATTAAGAAGGAAATTTAGCCTTCGGTTATTTACATTATCTATCAATTTGAGTAGTGTCTAAAATCTTTTGATGCAACATCTAAAATCAATTTATGCAATCCGTAAAGATTGTTAAAAGGAAAATAATTCATGGGTGATTTATTCAATTTAGTATATATACAACATCTACCATGGGTACATTATCTCATCATAGATTTTAGTAATGGTGATCTAATATCATTGAGAATGCATGTCAATGCACGGTGTGAGGAAATCTCTTCTCGCTTGATTGGAAGAAAGTTGATGCTAAAGTGAGTAGATTAGACTCACTATGCTAACAACATTATTTTAGGGTTTCTACTTAATGCATTAGTTTTAGGGTTTCTACATAACGTGTTACTTTTAGGTTTTTTCGAGAAGGTTAGAGAGACAAAGAAAACATATATACCAACAAGGGCATCATAAGTTCCAGCTTACTAGAGAATCTTAGAGGGAATGACAACAGAATCCCCACGTCAAGCTACCAGTGTTAGTCACATAGTAACTGTCATGATAAGAACAACAACACCATAATGTAGGAGAGGAAGCTTGGTGATAGGAACAGTAGTCGACGGTGTCTGTTGCATGATGTAAGAAAGGAAACAAAACCATTCACAATACTTAGGGTAACAAATTATCGGGGCATTGGAGAGTCATACAAAAAAATTTAGATGACACATCCCTAATTCCTTTAACACTAAATATACTATGAGTATAACTAAATCCATATAATATCATCTTGCAAAGTCGATAAAAATACGGTTTTATAAGAAGCTTAGAGAGACAGAGAGAAATTGTACTGAACAATTATGGCATCCCAGGTTCAGCTAGCAAGGGAAGCTTAGAGGGAATTCCAAGAGAAACCCCGCCTCAAGTTCCTAGTGTTAGCCACAGAGTAACTGTCGGCATAACACCAACAACACCATAAAATAGGAAAGGTAGCTTGGTGATAGGAATGCTAGTGAGTGATTCTACTTCTGGATATGCATCTACAACTATAATCCTGGCGAACAAACTGAAATTAGAGAAAGTGAGTAGATTAGACTCACTGTGCTAACAAAATTAATTTAGGGTTCTACTTAATGTGTTAATTTTAGGGTTTCTACTTAATGTGTTAGTTTTATGGTTTTCTGAGAAGCTTAGAGAGTGAGACATTGTATCTAACAAATAGGGTATCATAAGTTTGAGCTGGCAAGAGAATATTAGAGGAATTAGCAAGAGAAAACCCCCCTCAAGGTTTTAGTTTTAGCCACAAAGTAGTTGTCGTGATAACACCAACAACACCATAAAATAGGAAAGGCAACTTGGTGATAGGAAGTCCAGTGGATGGTGTCTGTTGCATGTGGTAAAAAAGGAAACAAAACCATTCACAATGCTTGTAGTAACAAATGATTGCGGTAGTAGAAAGTCATATCAAAAATTTCAAATGATGCATCCCTAATTCCTTTAACACTAAATATACTATGAGTACAACTAAATCCATGTAATATCATCTTGCAGAGTAGATATTGATAGGGTTTTCCTGGAACCTTAGAAAGACAGAAAGAAATTGTACCTACCAACTAGGGCATCACAATTTGTAGTTGACAAGAGAATCTTTGAGGGACTACCAACAAAAGCTATGCCTCAAGGACCTAGTGTTAGCCGCAGAGTAGCTGTCGTCATAACACCAACAACACTATAAAATACGAAAGGCAATTTGGTGATAGGAACTCCAGTGAGTGATTTTGCGTTTGGATATGCATCTACAACTACGATCCTAATGGACAAACATAAATTAGAGAATACAACACAAAATAGATAGAAGAAAGAAAGGAATGCAACTGTTTAGATAAAATTATGGAAAAACTGGCCCTAACTAATAACCATCAGGTTGTCATCATAATGGGCTTGTGATGTAGATGCTGCCTTGATCGGATGAAGGGCATTGTTGGTAAATGATGAATCCTTGCAACTGTACCTATCACTTAAGTAAAGGTGACTGTTGGATCACTTGTTGTTCCAGTTTCCCTTCCTCTTGCATCAAAGGTGGTTATTCCTACGTAGCTCTACCTAACCAGAAATTGTTTTATGGTTTATGAATTAATAATTCATTGTTCCTTCTTTTTTTAGTAACGTTTTATTTGTTTTTATTTTTTATTTTTTAATCTAATGGTAGACCATTGTTCAATCATTTAACAATGGATATGACAGTCAAGAATAGTATAAACTAGTAGGAGGGGGAGTTTTTTCGAGAGCCCTTACGACGTAAAAATCATATCCTTTTTAGCAATTTATGTGGTGCCGTTACAATTAGAGGATTTTCTTGTCAATAAATGTTGGTAAGGAGGAAAAGGTTTTGGTGTTGGTCAAATGAAATGGGTTACATGATAACACCACCTACATCATCTCCTAAGTATTGTTCTAGATAAGACAGTGTACTAATGGATAAATATAGACAAGACGATTAGCATGTTGTAAAAGGTTTTGATTTTAATTAAATCATACTTTATGTGTATGAATTTTGACACCATCAACCAATGACTTAGAAGACCTCAAGCACATATCTAGAGGGTGAGCGAGGATAAAAATCGTATAAAAGAACTTTCAAATCTGTTTAAAAATAATCCACTTATTAAGTTGAATAGAAAAGGAAATGAGAATTGCGTAGGAAAATGTCTATCGAAAATGACGTGGATTGAAAAAAGAGCACAACATAATTGTTGGATTAGAATGCAGTTTTGGAAAGGCACATTAAAAAAAAGCATAACCGTTGCATTGTGATGCAGTTTTGGAAAAGGTTCATTACCATTACACTGAGATGCAGTTATGGAAATGGCCCATCTAAATAAAAAAATATCCGTTACATTTACATGCAGTTTTGGAAATGACGCATCAAAAAAAAGTATAACGGTCAAGGTGCATAAATATAGGTCAAGGTTGCAAACATGAGAAAACAAATATATATAGGTAAAGGTTGCATAGATGAGAAAACTAATAAATATAAGTAAAGGGAATTTCCGTTGCAATGTTAAAATTTTAGTGTTGCATCCGATGGGGTATGTAGAGGTCTTGTGCTGAAAAGATAAGGGTTGCGCTGCGTGAATGGGTGAAGTGCAGGTGGCGCTAAGATGAAGCGAAGTCCATGTTCTGGAAGATGGGTGTAGAGACATCACGCAGGAGTCAGATGATTCTTCTCCCTGCAAAAAGGCGCACGTAGAGGGTAATATTTGGGGGCAATCTACCTCTACGGTTGCCCAAAGTGTAGGTCCTGAGTTCGCTGAAATAAATATTCATAGAAGAAGTTGTGGTGGTACGGAGCACTGAGATGACGTCGAGCATGTTGGGAATAATGCTTACTTAGTTATGTAAAATGATGACAAAGTAGCCAGCAGATTTTGTGTTCACTTCAAAATTAAAGCAGCAGATTGTTAGGGTGGTCACTGCTGGAAAGTACTATAAATTTGCTGTAGTGTCAGTAGATTTGTTTTAGAGTTGATTTTAGTAATAGTTTTATTATATAGGAATGTAGTTAATAGTTGAATGAATATATGAGATTTGCAGCGTTTTTTTACTCACACAATCACTGTGTTTTTTAATTGGTTTATCTTCTTTTTATATGTATTTTTCTTCATAGTACTGTTGGCTTCTCAATTGGCATAAAATAATTCATTTCATATTCTACAAGTGGTATCAGAGCAGGTAAAATTGTTTTGGGTTAAAGTTGTATTGTTGGAATTTCCCCAAAGTTAATCATGTCGAATTCTAACCAGATGCTAGTTCCAAAATTTGATGGTAACAATTATGATTATTGGTGCATTAAGATGCTAACCTTTTTTATTGGAAAAGATTTGTGGGAGATTGTTGAATCAGGATATGAGGAGCCAACTGATTGGAATGCTCTTACAACCAATGAAAGAACAACAAGAAAGAAAGCAAGAAAGAAGAATGCTCAAGCTTTGTTTCACGTTCAGAGCTGCTTATTTCCAAGAATATCAGGAGCAAAAATTGCCAAAGCTGCTTGGGAGACTCTACAAGAAGCTTACCAAGGTAGTGATCAAGTTAAGGTGGTCAAGCTTCAGATATTGAAGCGAGAGTTCGAGAATTTGAAGATGCAAGAAGCTGAAAGTACTAGTGACAATTGTGTCAGAGTCAAAGATGTGGTCAATAAAATGGCTACACTTGGAGAAGTTGTAATTAATGAAGTTTTAATTAAAAAAGTATTCAGATCTTTAACACATAGATGGAATCATGTTGCAATAATCATGGAAGAAAGTAAGGATTTAACAAAACTACAGTTTGACGAATTGGTTGGATCTTTGATGTCTCATGAAGAAAGATTGAAGGAAAATTTTGAAGCTGTAGAGAAAGCTTTTTCCTCTAAATTGCAAATTACAAAAAATGAAGATGCAAGTAGCAGTAGCACCAAAAGCGATCAAGGTCAAGGTAAATGGCAAAACCAAAATTATTCAAGAGGTAGAGGAAGAGGTGGCTCAAGTGGAAGAGGTAGTTTCAGAGGAAGAGGTAGAGGTAGATTTGATAAGAGAAATGTTCAATGTTACCATTGTAACAGGTATGGTCACTTTGAAAGAGAATGTCGATTGAAAGAAGGTAAAAATGCTAATTATGCTCAAGAAAGTGGTGAGTATCCTCCAAATCACTTATTTTTATCTTATGCCAAAGGTGAAAATACTAGTAAAGATGTTTGGTACCTCGATTATGGATGCTCTAACCATATGACAGGGAATGAGAAGTTGTTTTCAGCAAAGGATGGAAGTTTCAAATCCAAGATCCAGCTTGGTGATGATAAGTCATTGGAGGTTGCTGCCAAAGGAGCTATGGAGGTCCAAACAAAAGAAGGTATAAAGAATATTCATGACATTTATTATACTCCACAATTGAAGCA
Source organism: Pinus taeda (assembly GCA_000404065.3). NCBI lineage: Eukaryota > Viridiplantae > Streptophyta > Pinopsida > Pinales > Pinaceae > Pinus > Pinus taeda. The sequence goes on from APFE030319837.1 coordinate 110,106, forward strand.
TAATTTGTTGAGTGTTGGGCAGCTCTGTGAGAAAAATTATAAAGTAGTCTTGGAAAATAAGACATGTACTATCTATGATAAGAATACGGGAAATAGGGTGATCACTGTTATGCGTATGACAAGAAATAGGATGTTTCCCTTGAGGTTTGATGAACATAATAACAATCTTGCTAATATGGCTTATGAGGATTCAAGCTGGTTATGGCATCTCAGGTATGGGCATTTAAATTTTCAGAGTTTGAAGTTTCTAACCTCACATGCATTAATTTCTGGTTTGCCCAAGGTAGAAGAGCATAAGGAGGTTTGTGAAGGATGTGCTAAAGGAAAGCATGCAAGGGAAAGGTTTCCAAAGGGTAGTGCATGGAGAGCTCATCAACCACTTCAACTTGTTCATTCAAACATATGTGGTCCTATGCAGACTAATAGTTTGGGTAAGTCATCATATTTCATCACTTTTATTGATGATTACTCACGAAATTATTGGGTATATTTTTTGAAGGCCAAAAGTGAAGCCCTAGATACATTCAAGAAGTTCAAAGCCCTTGTAGAAAATGAGAGAGGGTGAAAAATAAAATGTTTGCGAACTAACCGTGGAGGAGAATTCTGCTCAAAATCTTTCCAGAGCTATTGTGATATGAATGGCATCAACAGGCAGCATACTACAACATACACACCCCAGCAGAATGGCATAGCTGAAAGAAAATATCGTACTGTGGTTGAAATGGCAAGATGCATGCTACAAACTAAGGGATTGAGCAACTCTTATTGGGGAGATGCAGTTGCAACAACAGTATACATCCTCAACCGTAGCCCACTAGTGCACTGGAAAATATGACTCCTTATGAAGCTTGGTATGGAAAAAATCCTAATGTTAATCATTTCAAAGTTTTTGGTTGCTTGGCTTATGTGCATGTACCTGATCAAAATAGAAAAAAGTTAGATGCAAAGAGTGGGTTATGCATTTTTATTGGGTATAGTGAGACAAGCAAGGCTTATAAATTGTATAATCCTTTAACTAACAAGCTTATTGTCTCAAGAGATGTAATTTTTTATGAAGGGGGAGTTTATGGTCATCAAAAAGGCCATGTTGAGAAGACAAAATCTGTTTTGAATGATGATATAATTGTTGATAATGATCATGAGCAGCCAACTAATGTTTTTGTAACTAGTGGCTTAACTCCACCAAGTAGCCCTTCATCAATTTCTTCAACATCAAGTTCAAGTCCATCTTCTTCTCCAAGTTCTACAAGGAAGGTAAGAA
>APFE030319837.1:111406-137261 GCA_000404065.3 Pinus taeda
TTTGTATGGCCTCAAGAAAGCACCAAGAGCGTGGTATGCAAGGATTGATGGATACTTTCAGGAAAATGGCTTCCAGAGAAGTAAGAATGATCCTACCCTTTACTACAAACAAGAAGGTATTGATATTTTAATCATAAGTTTGTATGTTGATGATCTATTGTATATGGGTAGTAGTTCTAAGATGAATGGTAAATTCAAAGCTGCTATGATGAATGGATTTGAGATGAAAGATCTAGGCATCATGAAATATTTTCTAAGAATGGAGGTTTATCAAAGTAACGATGAGATTTTCATTTGTGAGATGAAGTATGCACAGGATATGCTAAATAAATTTGATATGCTTGATTGTAATCCATCCCCTACTCCAATTGCTCATGGAGAGGTGTTATGTAGAGATGATGGTGCTGATTTAGTTGATGAGAAAACTTACAGAAGTATTGTGGGGAGCTTGATATTTCTAACCCACACAAGGCCTGATATTACATATTCAGTTTCACTTGTTTTAAGATATATGACAAATCTATCTGAAATACATATGAAGGCAGCCAAGAGGATTTTAAGGTATGTGAAAGGCACTCTAAATTTTAGTATTCATTACTACTCTTCTGAAAAGTTTAGACTTGTTGGATTTAGTGATTCAGACTGGGGAGGTAGTCTTGATGACCGTAAGTCCACATCTGGAAATTGTTTCTCTTTTGGTTCTGGTTTGATTACATGGAGCTAAAAAAACAAAGCATTGTTGCCCTCTCATCTACAGAGGCGTAGTATGTTGCAGTTACCTCAGCAGGTACACAAGCTCTTTGGCTCAGAAAACTTTTGGAAGAAATTGGAGAAAAGCAAGTTCGACCTACAGTGATTTATTGTGATAATTTAAGTGCCATCAAGTTAGCAAAGAATCCAGTTCATCACAGCAGGAAAAAACATTTTGACCTGAAATATCACTTCATTAGAGATTTGGTGCAGAAGAAGGATATTGAATTAAAGCATATAAATACTCAGCATCAACTAGCAGACATCTTCACCAAAGCAGTGGCAAAAGATCAGTTTTTGGCAATACGAGATAAGATAGTAAATCCTCATTAATCATTAAGGGGGAGTGTTGGGAATAATGCTTAATTAGTTATGTAAAATGCTGACAAAGTAGCCAGTAGATTTTGTGTTCACTGCAAAATTAAAGCAACAGATTGTTAGGGTGGTCACTGCTAGAAAGTACTATAAATTCGCTGTAATGTCAGTAGATTTGTTTTAGAGTTGACTTTAGTAATAGTTTTACTATGTAGGAATGTAGTTAATAGTTGAATGAATATATGAGATTCGCATCATTTTTTTGCTCACACAGTGATTGTGTTTTTTAATTGTTTTATCTTTTTTTTATATGTATTTTTCTTCATAGTACTGTTGGCTTCTCAATTGGCATAAAATAGTTCATTTCATATTCTACAAGGAGCATGGTAGGAAGTTCGAGGTTGTGTGGCATAGTAGGCAGCTGAAGTTGTTGAATGTTTTGTGCAGCAAAGAAAGCCGACTAGGACAGTGACTCAAGTCTTGTCAAACACTTTGCAATTTTAAGACTGCAAAATTTTCAAATTTTAAACTCCATTAAGTTACTAATAAGGATCCATTGACAATTTAGTTTAAACATAGATTAATTATTATAATATTTCTGCAATGACATTAAAAAATTATATTTACAATTAAGTTAAATAAGAATATCGTTGAATTTGGGTCATCTCCCATTTGTTACTTCATAAACTAGTCTTTGGTATGTGGGTATATTCTAAGTGTTACACCACTTGTTTAATAAATACATAGTAACACAAGTCCCAATTTTTTTTAAAGATGAATGTTATTAGATTGGAGTTGTTTTCAGTGTGATTTTTTAATTTTTTTGGTGTTAGAATTAGGTGTAATTTTTTTTGAGGTGAAATCTTGATTAGTGTTATTTAAATTGGTTTTTTGAGTATATATATATGGATTCAGCATATTGGAAAACTTTTAGGACACTTGAATTGTGAAGGGGTTACTTCCTGCTGGATTTTTAAAGAAATTAGAGTTAAAAAAACCCATTAAAAAAACATAGGAAAAATCACATTAAAACAACTCCCATTAGATCTAGAAATTTTCAACTAAGCTTTCACCTCAAGCTCTCAAATCTAAATAATGTTATCCTGGAACTACATAGGAAATTGAAAAAAAAAAAACTAAATACGTACTTTCTGCCACGTCACTTATAAGATGTTAATCACATATCCAATTGGCGAGCCAAGGGTGAAAATCGTATAAAAGAGCTTCTAAATTATTTTACGGATAATCCACATATTAAGTTGAATAGGGAATTGTGTAAGAAAAGGAGTACTATTGAAAACGATGTGCATTGAAAAACGTACAACATAACCCTTAAATTGGCATGTGCTTTTGGAAAAGGTGCGTTTTAGAAAAGCAATGGTTGCATTGTAGTGCAGTTTTGGAAAAGGTTCATTAAAAATTTAAAATGGTGCATCTAAAAAACCTCATAACCTTTGCATTGAAGTGCAGTTTTGGAAATCGTGCATCTAAAAAAACATACCCATTGCATACACGCGAAAACCAATAAATATAGGTTAAGGGAATTGCCATTGCAATGTTGAAATCGAAGGTCCGCTTCCGATAGGGTGTGTATAGACATTTTTTTCCTGAAAAGATAAAGGAGTGGTCTATAATGCGACTTTTTGGAGATTCTGGTGATGGAATCCGATAGAAGAAATTGAGGTTAAATCTTGATTTGTTGCAGTTAAAATGGTTTTTTAACTGCATATTTGGATTCAGCACCCTGAAAAACCCCTGAGACGCTTTGATTGTGCAGAAACTAGCTATCAAACTTGCGATTCCAATAAATTGCTGCCGGATTTTGACCCGAAAAAGCAGCCGGAAAGACTTTCAAAAAGTCGCGTTAAAGACAACTGCAAAGATAAAGGGCTGCGGTGCAGGTGTTGTTGACATGAAGTGTAGTCCACATTCTGCAAGATGGATGGATATACATCACGCAGGAGCCTATTTTATTCTTGTTTCCTCTACCTACAAAAGGAGCTTGCAAAGGGTAATATTTGGGGAAAATTCTGCCTCTGTCGGTTCATCTTAATACCCTTGTGCAAATTGTGGGCGCCCAAAGAGTAGGTCCTAAGTTCGCCGAATGGAAGATTCAGAGAAGAGATTGTGGTGGTACGGAACAATGAGAGGAACCCATCCTCATGTCGAGCATTGTAGGAGGTTCGAGGCTGTGTGATAGAGCGGACAGCTCAGGCTGTTGAATGTTGTCTGCAACAAAGAAAGCAGTCAGCGACAATAACCGATGGAGAACAAAGCAACTGTGGTTGATAGAATATGAGATTGGGGATTCCAGTGAAGAGGACATCATATTTCTTTGGTTTTGTATTTAAAATGTGTTCTCATTACTTATCCCTTCGATATTTAAAACGCGTAGAGCAAATATGTCTATCGCGGCAAAGAAAAGTAAATTGTTGCTACATGGCTGAGAGGGTGATGGGTTGTTCGACTGAGTTGAGCTCCACTGCGCTGCGCTGATCACTCTTTTCTCTTTTCCTATTTCTCCTACTGGTATCTGTTCTATAGTTGTGTTATTCTATGTTTGTATCAAGCTGAAAGTCCTAGTGTGGCCATGCATTTTTTTTTTCTTTTGCTGCTAACTTGCATAGGTGTTTTTGTTTGGCCAGTAAATTGGGCTTTTTTTATGGGTTTTGTTTATGACGGTCTTCGTTTCCAGTGTTTTAATGTTTGCATTTGGTTCAGTCTGGGACATGAAATGATAATTGATTTGGATAAAACCTATAACCATGGTCGAGTCATGCATGCATGTATTCACAACCACTTGTCACCTTTATTTTGATTCCAATACTTTTGATTCCAATTGTGTATGTGCGTTCATTTCAGTTCTCAATATGTGTTCAAGTGTAGAAAGATTGTGGTGGAGCATTGACATTTCTGGGTAATTCTTGTAGGATCAATAAATTTCATGTAACTCGTAGCATACAATTGCTAGTTAGAATTCACACCTAGTGGAAGCATTAAAAAAAAATGACAGGCTGTACCAATTTACTTTCGATGATTGAAAGCGCATTTACCTAAGTGATCGATTGGTGCATGGTGAGCAATCAACAAGTCTTGGATTGGAAATTGATCGACCTCTTCCATTTGCTTTGCGCTTTTCGTTCAAAGTTTGAAGGCTCACTGAAATAATCTCTAATAACTTTCTAGAATTTTGTACATATTATTATACCAAAAGCTGACTACACTATTTATCTTTTTCTCTAAAGTTCACATATTTTCCCTTCTTTATTTAACACGTCAATAAATAATATATAAAGGTAAGAGATTATCAAAACATTATGGAATTTAATTTCACATTTTCTTACAAACCTAACATAATTATTTGATCCAAATACGTGGAAATTTCAAACAGGGTCGTTTATCTATTAAATCACTAATTTAAAATAGTGTGGTCTCTTCAACACGCTCATAGATGCTTAGAATTTTGGCATAAAAATGTAAACAAGGTTTATAATATAATTGGCTTCGATAATTCTAACAGGGTATTAATAATGTTTGATGGATCTCACCATAAACATAAAGATATACACTTGATGGAGTTTAAACGTCGAGTAGATTGAAACTCAGAACTGTTTTCTAATGATTATTTAGATTTAAACTCCATATTATTTCATATTTCAAGATGCAGGACTATTATAATTTGAATGTATTTCTAAAAGTGAGTTGATTTTATTATGCCTTTATTATGCCTATACTTTTTTAAATTTGAATTTAAACTTGGATCTAAACTTGCATGGATATAATCTTTTTTTTGTGCTAATCTTTGAGTTTATTATTCCTTTGGGTTTATAATATAAATTCCCTCGGTTTGTTAATCTAACGGTTCATATTCCTAGTGTATAATATTACTCATAGGGTTAATATTATTAATCCTATGGTTTAATATAAATCCCTTGGGTTTATAATTATGGTCATACATCATCCAATGTCACATTGTGATAAAGATTGTCTCAATATGAAAATCAATCATTGCCAACCATTCAACCATGGTCCAACACAGCATGGTGACAAAGACTCTCTCAATATGAAAATCAAGCATGGTCAACCATCCCTCAACATCACATTGTGAAAGATATTATCTAAATATAAAAAGTAAGCATGGTCAACCATTATCAACCATGGTCTAGTGTCACACTGTGACACAAATTTTCTCAATATGAAAATGAGCCATGGTCAACTATGGTCCAACATGACATTTTCACAAAGATTGTGTCAATATGAAAATAAACCATGGTAGCCATGTTTATTTTAGGGTTTATAACATTTATATTTGGGTTTATATACTTAGAGTTTAGAATATTAATCCCTTGGGTTTAATTTTAGTATTAATCTCTTGTGTTGATTATTTCATTGGGTTTATAATAACAATCCCTTGGGTTTATTAATCTAAGGGTTCATATTCCTAGGGTATAACATTATCCATAAAGTTTATAATATTAATCCTTCAGTTTAATGTAAATTCCTTGGTTTATAATCACGGTCTCAATATGAAAATCAACCATGGTCCAATGTCACATTGCGATGAAGATTGTCTAAATATGAAAATCGACCATGGTCAACCATTTTCAACTGCCACCAACTATGTTCAATCATGGTCAAGCATGGTTCAATGTCACTTGTGACAAAGATTGTCTCAATATGAAAATCAACCATCATCAACCATGTTTATTTTATGGTTTATATTGTTTATCTTAGGGTTTGTATTACTAGGGTTTATAATATTAATCCTTTGGGTTTGATATTATTTCCATGTGTTTAATAATATTAATCCTACAATTTAATATAAATCCCTTAGGTTTATAATCATGGTCAGCCATGGTCCAATGTCACATTGTGTCAAATATTGTCTCGATATGAAAATAAACCATGGTCAACCATGGTCCAATGTTGCATTTTGACAAAGATTGTCTCAACATGGAAATCAACCATGGTAAACCATTGTCAACCCTATTTATTTTAGGGTTTTTAGTATTAATCCCTTTGGTTTTTATTCCTTTGGTTTTACGATATAAATCCCGTCGGTTTAATAATATGGGGGTTCATATTCCTATGTTATAATATTATTCATAGGGTCGATAATATTAATCCTTATGTTTAATATAAATATTTTAGTTTACAAACATGGTCAACGGTAATATAACATAACATTGTGGCAAAGATTTTCTCAATATGAAAATCAACCATGGTAAACCATGTTTATTTTAGGGTTTATAATATTTATCTTAGTATTTATATAACTTGGGTTTATAATATTAACCCCTTGTGTTTAATATTATTCCCCTGGTTTTAGTGTTAATGCCTTTGGTTTATTATTCCCTTGGGTTTATAAAATCAATCTCTTACTTTTACTAATCCAAGGGTTCATATTCCTAGGGTTTAAAATTATTCATAGGGTTTACGAGATTAATCCTAGGGTTTATTATAAATGCCTTGGGTTTATAATCATGGTCAACTATAGTACAATCACTACTACACCAAGGTCACTTTTAAGACAAAAGAAATCTTTTGCCTTAAAAAGTCATTTTTTATTTTAGTTATTTTACACTAAAATTTAATATTAATTGAATTGTCTTAAATATAAGATTTAAGACAAAAAAAAGCTTCAGATAAAAATAATTTAAGACAAAACTTTATATTTAAGACAAAAATATTTTAAGACAAAACTTTAAATTTAAGACTAAAATAAATTGAGACAAAAATATTTTAAGACAAAAATTTATATTTAAGACAAACACAGTTTGAGACGAAAATATTTTAAGAAAAAACTTTATATTTAAGGAAAAAATAGTTTAAGACAAAACTTTATATTTAAGACAAAAATAGTTTGAGACAAAAATATTTGAAGACAAACCTATATATTTAAAACAATAGCCAGTTAAGATGAAACCCATTTAAGAAAATTAAGACAAAAACATATGAATTTAAGAATTGAATATGAGGATACCTTTTCTCTTGTAGGAAGTTACTCATCCATTTGATCAATTATTGCTTTGGCTATGCAGATGGGGTGGATGATACACCAGATGTATGTAACAATGACATTTGTAAATGGGGTTATTCACGAGGAGGTGTACATCGAGAAACCAAAAGGTTTTGAGACATTTCAACGAGAGTCGTGTGTGTGCAAACTCAAGTGAGTGGTGTATGGTATCAAACAAGCACCCTGTGCTTGGTACACCAGGATTGATGGTTATCTCACTAGTTTGGGCTTCGCCAAAAGTGAAGTGGTTGCAAACCTCAATCACATCTTGGTAGAAGGTAAATTTCTTATTAATGTCTTATATGTATGATGATTTGATTTTAACTAATGATGAGCAGCTGATCAGATCTTGCAAGGAGGAGCTTGCAAGGGAATTTGAAATGAAGGACAAGTGTCTCATGCACTACTTCCTTGGGTTGGAAGTATGGAAAGATGATGGGGAATTGTTTGTCTCTCAAGGAAAGTATGAAAATGAGATACTGCAGAGATTCTGCATGGAGAGTTATAAACCCATTGAGACACCTCTAGCAAACAACTTCAGGAAGGAGGATGTCACTTGAGGTGAAGAATTGGATGTGACCATTTATCATCAGCTAGTGGGTTCACTCATGTATCTTGTGAACACATGACCACATATGTGCTATGCAGTCAACTAACTAAGCCAAACTATAGTTATGCCAACCAAATATGTTGGAAGTTAGTTAAGCATGTCTTATGGTACCTCAGAGGCACTACCCAGTTTGGACTATGGTACAGACGGGTAGAGGGAGTGAAGTTGTGTGGCTTCATAGATGCAGATTGCACATGAAGTCCATCACATCGAAAGAGTACATCAAGTGTCATTTTTAGTGTTGGGTTTGCAGTTGTTTCTTGATACAATAGGAAGCAAAGAAATGTGGTGCTTATCTCAGTAGAAGAAGAATACATGGTTGCAAGTAAAGCAATATGTGAGGTGATATGGATGAGAAAGATACTTGTTAGATTGTTTGGTCAGACGATGGATCCAACTGTGATCTACTGTGATAATCAGAGCTGTATCAAACTCCCTCAGAATCCCTTATTTCATGATTAATCCAAGCATATAGATATCTGGTATCACGATTTACGAGACAGTGTGCAGAGGTAGATAATGTTGCTACACTACATTATCATAAAGGAACAAGATGCTGACATTTTGAAAAAATATTTTTCAAGAGGGCATTCAAATTCCATAGGTGTAGGATAGGGGTTGTTGATAATCCCTTTCTTACTGAAGGAGTGTGGAAAAATGGAGAAAGAAATTCTCAATTTGATTTTTCCTTGATTAAATTGATGAAATTTGAATTTCCACATCATAGTACAACTTGGATGTAGTTAAATTTTGTGACATGGATTGTGTTACCCGGTTTACTTAGTAAATTCTGGTTGGAAGAGTTAGAGTTTAGTTAAGCATGTGTGATTACTAATTTATAGCAATCAAAGTTACGTATCTCAAATTGTTTTCAGTTAAACTAGTTCCAACTATTGGAGGAACTAGCAGAAGGCCAGTTTTGCAGTGGGTCTTTAGTGGTGAGACACATGTTGATGGTGACTACAAAGTGAGTTGTGAATTGATGAGTCCAGCCATACACCTTGTTAATGATGGTGAAGCTTCTAATAAATAAGAGGATAACATGTGTGATCTAGTTGGTATGATTGTAGTTGATGATGACCTCCTTACATCAGAGTTTGAGGCATTTAAGTTTGAGAATAGATTCAAAAGATGATATTATTGGTATTGACTGCACCTTATTTGGAGACATCATTTGTATTGTATGGAGTTTTACCTTTCCATTGGATGTGATTGGTGATGTGAAGACTACTTAACTTCTAGTAAAAATTCATACTGACCCTAACAAGCCTATGGATGCTTGTTTACAAAGGGAGACCCCTCTCGACTCAACTCATTGGATTCTTTGCTTGTTCATGTTATTTGTAGTTCTAAACATTCCTTCTCTAAGGGTTTGAGAATATTTTCTTCATTTATTTTACATGGCCCAGTGAAAGAAGGAGAATGGAGCTTATCTCCTAAAATTTTCCATTTTGCTAAAGTTACAAATAAAAAGAGTCCACTTTTATAACCAATAGACTGGCAGCCTCTTGATACACATTTAGTGAGATATGAATAGCTCTCACCTACCACTGTAGCTCAATGAAATGGCATATAATATATCTAGTAGGAAGGAGTCCAATTTTATGCCCATTACACGAGTATAAATGGAGTAGTTGTGAAGGCAACAATCTCCGTTGGGGATTTCCATTTTTTGCCGCAACAAACAAGAAGAATCTTGGTGTTTGAGGAAGAGATAAAAGATCTATGCCAAAAACACAATATCATTTCTCTCCTGGTGCCATTAATTTTTTAAAAATAATTTGAATGCAGTTAATGCATAAGTAGTTGTTATTATCTATGAAATTTTCTCTCTTTCCAATAGAAAAATAGGTTCATCCTAATAATAATATATAAAAAAAGGTTCTTTAATATGTATGGTTAAATTTTGTTTGGTGATCCTATTTCTCCAAAGGATATATACTTTTTTTTTTAATTTTGTTTGTTATAAGATATGGTGATACCTTTAAATATGAGTTAATTTGGGGTAAAATCAGAAGTGGAACAACAAGTTGGGTTTTTAATTTCCTTTGTAGTTGTAGGCTAGAAGAAATTTCTATCGAAATTACTTTTTGTGGCCCAACATAGAATAATATTTGGATGGAAATATTTGTTATGGGTGGTATGTTTTCTAGCCCTTCAACTCATTAGATTATTTGTTTTTTAATGGTATTTGTTGTTCTCAACTTTCCCTTTCCAAGGGGTTGATGCAATTTTCTTTATTCATTTTCCATGGCCCAGTGAAATAAGAAGAATTCATCTTCTCTCCACAGATTTTACATTTTGCTAAGTAACCAATAAAAAAAATCAAATTCTATAGAAAAGTGACTAATATCTTCTTGATACACCTTTATTGAGCTATTCATGAAGACCTTGGAAGACAATATAACTACAATCTAGGTATTTGAACTGCAGAGTTGGTTGTTATACATATTTAAAATCTACCCCTCTTCCCATTTGATCATTATTTTCATACTGATGTTTTATATTTTAGATCATTTTATTAAAATTTGTAAGTCTATCTAAATGTATTCATGATTTGGCAGAAAGACCCAATTACCAGGTTCTAGTTCCTTTTTTCAGACTTCATCCAAAAGACCCAGTTACCAGGTTCTAGTTCATTCTTTTAGACTTTAGCCAAAAGATCTAATTACCAGATTGTGGAATGATGTTGGTATTGGTACTATATTGTTCACTAAAATAACCTTTATTGGTACTATATTGTTCCAATATTTTTACTCTTGGCTAATTCAATTTCTTTATTTCTTCTTGCCCCAAGTTAGATACATATGTGTCAAGTTTTCTTGTGATATTTCAATTCTGAGATGAAGTAATAAGAATAAATATTTGTGAAGACTAAGCAATCTACTACATTTTGAATTTTTTTTAGGTTTTAATTGTGATCGAACAATGTTGTGTCCCAAATTTATTTAATTTTCCCAAGATATCATATGCATTATTTAAAACTAGAAACATATAGAGAAAATAACTATGATATTCTAAAAAGCACTATATTAATATATAGTACATGCCCAAAATCATAAATGGCTTTTCTCTCCTTCTTTAAAGTTTGGATGGGGCATGATTTAGCAATGTAGTGAGGGGTTTGTCCTCATTACACTATTGTGTTTTGGTAAAAAGAACATATAAATAAATGTTGGTTGCGATGTTCTTTATGCAATGTTTCTTGAGTCATTTCATGAAACAAAATGGTTGATTCAAAAAGGCTTTCATAATTCTAAAGTATTATTCCATGTGAAGAAAGAAATTTTAACCATGGTATTGGATGTTCCATTTGTTTTTATTATAATGCATCTGATATTACATTAAATATTCAACACAATTTCATGAATCGTTACATCCATGGGCTCATGTGTAGATGGTATGGTATTCTCTCTCCAAATTGTAGCTTGGTGGAGTCCTCATTTGAATGTAGATTTATACTTTCTTCTATATATGAATAAATAGATATAATCTAAATGATAATACAAAGTCCTTTTCCTTTTTTCCGATCATCTAAATGTATCTTAGCAATGCCCCACTCCATCAAAGATAATGAACAAAAAACAATGAAAATTAGCTTGAAATGTATTCTCTGAGGTACCAAGCCACCTTGCATCCATTTACTTCATTGTCCTCTTTCTTGCAACTATACAAGACATCAGTTAATTAATAAGAATGAAGATAACATTTAACCATCATTGTAGCCTTTCTTGCAAATAGACAAGACATGAATTAATTAAGAAGAATGAAGATAAGATTTAACCATTGAGCTATAGTTAAGAGTCATCTATCCTAGAATATAAGATTTGAAGGCACTTGTAATTTTCCATTTGGACTATTATCGTCTTATCCAACTATGCTGAATATCTTTCACTCTCCAATTTGAGGTTTTCAGATATTCTTATCATACAATTTCATAGAATCATAAGTGGTCCACAAAGTAGGACAAAGCATTACTCTATAATCCAATGTCCATAATTTCAATGGACTAAAGACAATGGCCAAGTCCATTAAATTAAATCTATAATAAAATATACCATTGCGAATCATCTCAAAGATAAGAAGATGAGAGATCTAAATTTTTTATTTTGTTTATGAGAATGTTATCACAATTGACCAAAATTGACAATCCCATAAACGTTTTCCATTCTATCATAGAACCAAAATAAGTAAGAAACATACGGTAGTGAATGTGAACTATATCAATATCTTGATGCAAATCTTGATACAATATGGGTCCACATAAATTCCTCTACAAATATTCTGAATTTTAAGTGAGAATTCAAAACAATGTTTCTATGTCAAATTTCAACCCAGTTGCCATCCATGTTGGGTCCAATTATTTCTCAATGATCAAATTGAGGTCATGTTTTTGATGCATACACAATATCTGATTGGTAATATTACAAATTCTCAAAACTTCCATGTTATTTTCCTTGTTAGCTCCAATTGAATTCATAATCCTTGGAAATGGGACACATGTAAAATTTGGAATTGCACGTGTTACATTGTTCATTAGCTACATGCAACCTCGAGAGATGAAGTAATTTGATAAGGAGGATGATTAAGTAAAAAAAAATCTAAGCTATGTTGCTTAAATACTGATAATGTCTAGTGGAAGAAATTCAAGTTTCAACAAGATAGGAAGCAATGCAGGTTCCAACAAGACAAGATTTCCCTTAGCAGGAATGACACCTAGATGAGAAGTGGTTCTAAGGTAGAGTGGTGAAGGCTTCTTCTCAAATGGGACAACTACATTTCAGGAAAAATTTATGGATCAAGTCCATGCAATTACCTTAATTGGAATGAGCCTTAGAGTGGTCAAGGCTTCTTCTAAAATGAGACAATTACATTTCAAATTTTTTATGGATGTGTTTTTTCTCTAGATCACCTTATTTATTGAATATCAAAAGAGTTTTCAAATCAAATTTAGAATTTTATTGCAAATAGAAGATGAACGTGCTAGATAATTAAAGTGTTGAATATTCTATAACGTTAATTCACAAGGTGATTTATAAATAAATGAAATGTGAAACCATATCCAACTTCATTCACTATTAATCCATGTTTTTTACAAGCCCAAAATCTTGGTTGTCTAGCACATGTAATTTTGTTTTTGTATAAGCAGAGTGACTAGAAAGGATTCAGACAAGGACTTGGTTAATAATTAATGTGGTTCGTTGATGTTATTTAGACAACATTTTTGAAACAACCATTTTACATTTTTACTTTACATTATCCTTTCTTCAAAGCATGATTTTCAAATCTATCCTTGTGTTTCCATGAAGAGACCCCAAGTTCATGCATATGGAATTCCTTGAAATTTAAACACTTATTCTCTTGAAATGGAACCTGACCTCTGGATACGAATAATTCAACTTCAGTGAGGGCTTTTCCACCAAATGATACATACTAATCAATTTGTATTAGGTGTCATCTCCAATACTACATCTTACATTCGAATCTCGGCCCTTAGGTATTATTTTACTTCATTTACTTTGTATTTGGAGAAATGTATCATATATGGTTGAAAGAAGGTTTTTTCTAAACACAAGACTTGATATCAGATGTTTTTTAGGTTGGCACACTCAAAGTTATTAGTCATTTTCGATGATAAGGTTCATTAATTTGCACAACGGTGACTAAAATACATATTTTAGTATTTCTTCATGTTGTAGTGCACCAACGATGTCACAAGGATAAAACTACATGTGTACTAGAGTTATTAAAGAAGACAACTTGGAAATTTTTTTAATAGTCAATTCCTTTTGTGGGTGATATGTTGCAGGGAAAATGCACATGGGAGGGTTACTATGTATCATGTCATTTAAGGGTTACTTTCTGTCATGTCTAGAATTAATCCTTCGTTATATATCAAATAATTATATATTCTAAAAAGGGGCATTCATTTTAAACATGATTGGATTTGTGGCAGCATCGACATCTAAACTATATCCCTTCATAATCCAATATTTGGTTGTGCACAAATCCTAGGTAGTAGAGTATCATATTTTCCACCCATCCATCCCTATTGTCGAGATAGACAAGGACCTTGGCAGAAGACATTTCTCCCATATCCAAGTATGATCTGTCAAAGTCAAGATAAGTCCTGAGGTCATACCCTATATATTGAAAGACATCTTCCATCTAACATTGAAGGGGGAGGTTGGGGAGCCTAAATCATATTAGCCCTAAACCTAGTTGTTCTTGCTCAATGTCAAAGAGGGGATTCCACCTTTTCAAATACACAAGGGACATTTATATGTTCCAGTAATGCAAGAGAACCTAGTTCACGTGCCCCTCTTTACTAAATTTGAAATAAATCCATCATTTAGGCATTGTGCATATATATGGAAGCGCATCTATAATGTGTTCCTAATTATCCTACATGACCTCCTTAGATGTGTTGCAGAGTAGTTCCTACCTCTAATTTTTTGGACCAAAACCCTTTCTATAGACATAACTTCATCTAATCTGATATCCTCCCCTAGTAATAATACTTAGCTCCTATCTTTTACCTTGAGGGATTTTATCTTCCTTTCCTTCTTCTTTTAGCCTACCACTGAAGCATCTTCAGAGGGTGTGGTTGTGTCTTGAGGGTGTACCCTTGACGAATCCTCGGTCAAAGGAAGACATGAGTTTGGTGTCTTCCTTCATGCCCTATGCCATGCCTGAAACAAGAGGGCGACCATAATGATCCGACAATGCCATTGGGAGAGATTTGAGCCTTCCCTTGTTGAATTGTCGGTAGGTCTTTTGCATGACCATCCATGTTCCCCGTGAGAGCCCTTGAAAATGCCCCCAAAATATGTAGTTCTTGACAGAAGAGCCCTATATTTTCCTAAAGGCTCTAAGCATTAGATCCGATGCCGATAGGTTCGAATGTTTGTAGTGGGATGCTAGGGTTTAACCAAGCCTCGATGAAATTTAGGGCCTCAATTGAGAAACTTGGTGAAAGAGATAGTTGTTCGGTAAAATCCATTGATATTGCTATGAGGATCTTGGATGGAGCCTCCTTATGCTCCATGGAGAAGGTAGACTCATCAGTTCCCGAAACGTTTGTGGAAAAGGGAATCCCTTCCGTGATATTTTCCAGTGATGTGAAAATTTTTGAGTTTGGTGTCAGTTTCGTCTCCATTCCAAGCTACTAAGGTGGAGAATTTGTCTAGATGGAGATATTCTTTGTCAGGTCTTCCAAGTAATCTTATAATTCCTCATCCAAAAGTATATCTGTTAGACACTATTTAGCCTTTCAAGGGTGTAAAAGAGAAAATTGTCATAGGAAAATACCTTAACCTATGGACACAACACAAACCCTAACCCCCATCTAGCCACAAATCCTGACATTAACTCCTTAATCCATTAGGGAAAACCATTGACCCGAGCTTCTAGATGTAATCACCTGAAGAGGTCTGACATCATTTCAACACTTACATTATTCTCATTGTGGCTATAGTCACAGTGAAGTGCACTAGAATACCTCGAAATCCATTAGAGAAGACTGCAGAACAACTAATTTGTATGCTTAAATAGGTTTGTTTTCATCAGCTACAACAAAACCGAAAGACTATCAAAAACCTTTGATTTCAACAGTGGTGATGATGCTAACCAAAAAACCTGAGATATTTAAAACATTAATTGAAGACTAAATAATAATTTTGTATTAGAATTATCATTTTTGTCTTAAGTATTTTTTTCTTACAATTTTATTTTATCTTAAGCCTCTTTCTTCAAAGCCACTTTTCTTTGGCACTTTTCAAAGACTTTTTTTCTTAAAATTTATCATTTTTTCCTACCATGACTTTGCATGTCTTTGGTGTGCCCATGAAAGTTCAAGTCTTCTATTCGGTGTGGTCTAAGGTCATGAGAAGTTTCAGGTTCCTCTTCTCTATCTGTTGTGTGGTCTAGGGTCCTGAGGCGTCATAGCAAGAGGAAGCTCTGTATCAAGCCACCCATGAACACTCTGCAATGAAAATGCTCCACATCGAACCACCCTTGAGTACTCCAATACAATATCCGAGAGGTGTGGTGAAAGAGGAAGCTTTGCTTTGAACCATCTCTGAGAACTCTGCAACATAACCACACCTCAAGTGCTTCTACTACTTAGGTATGTTCAACGCCCTCTATGGATTGGGGGTAGTGGGTAAGAGAGAAACTTCATAGCCCTGGTGCCCATGTGGGAACCCTTTGTTTTTTAAACAAAAAATTCAGGGTATTCATTTTTACAACTCTTTGGGTTGCAAACATGTACTGAATATGTCTTCCCTAGGAGTTGGAGGTCCAGAGTACCCCTGAAAAGAAGTGTGATGTGTAGAGAAGGAAGAAACCATGGCCAAATTTGTATCAAGGATTGTGGGTTGTTTATGCCTCAACACACTAGTTGGGACTAACAAGTGAGGCGACCACTATTTCACTAGAACAATGAATGTGGATGGAGATTGTAAGTACTTTATTTCTCTCTTCGTATTAATTCTTAGCTGTAAGAATCATGTTCATATGAAATTCATGTATATTGGGTTAAAAAAAAACAATACTATACGGAAATAATGAGAGACTAAAGTTTGAAAACACACTTTACAAAATTAATATTTCTTGGATTACTTAAATTAGGAAAACAATCACCACAAACTGAATATCTTTCTTGAATTTGAATCGTCATGGTATCGCCTTGGTTCTTGGATCAAAAAAGGAATTTTCTTGATGTACATTGAACATGCACCTAAAATAGGGTTTCATTATATTTCCTTGGGAGAAACTTAGCCTCCCAAAATGGTACCCTGATATTTGCCTATGCATCGGAAAATACCACATTTTCTGATTTAGTTGTCAAAGGTTAAGGCTTAAACTTGACTCCATGTTTTCACATTACCTTGGAATAAGGTTCCTTCTACTAAAATATTTCTTCCATTCCTACTACTCAAAAAAGAAAAATTATCATCACGCGGCCGTTAGCAGAGATAAAGCATACAAATGGGTTGTTTGTGGATAATTATTCCAAGATTGATTCGGATTTAAACAGAAACGCAATAGATTATAGAGATAGCCATAAATACAGAGATGCGATAACCATAAATAAAGAGATGCAGTGGAAATAATGCTTCATTTCATTAATGGAAAATACCGAAATATGCTTACAACCAGAATTGGAAATAAACCAGCTAGGACTATGGTAGCTTATCTCTGAGAAGAGATGTGCGGCTACATGTCTCTGAACTGTTCCGAACTTGTGTTACAATGAGGCTCGAAGGCCTATTTATTATTGAGAAACAATGGAAAACCCTTCACATTCCAAAACCGACCCTTAAAAGATGAAACGCCAAATTGTGGGCCCCGTTTTGGGTAAATTGGTACATCAATTTCCCGGGGTCGTAACTTTGGCATACGATCTCCGTTTGACGCGTATGATAGCTCGTTAGAAAGATCTATCCGAGAACTACCACTTTGGGAAGGGAAACATTGGTCCATGGCCCATGTTGCCCCCAGATTCCCCAAAAAACGTCGTTTAGGGCCTCAAAACGGCTCCGGAAGTTCAGGACCCGAAAAACTGCAAAAATAGTAAATTATGCTACAATTACGGAAAACTGAAAAATTGAAAGAGACAGTTGCGGGGGTCCAAATGGGATAGGTGGGTGGCCACCAACATCCACCTGGATCATTCCTCCCCCCTTAGGAAGCAATGGTCCCCATTGCGTTGAGTTCCTCCATCTGCTGAAATTGTCCTGCAATCTCTGATGTGTCCAGTAATGGTGGGAAGCATGGTCGACGACGGTGCAAATTGAACACTTGGTGCAGGCAAAGGAATGGAGGAATGATGTGCTCCAAAGCATTGTTCCCCACAGGCTTGGTGCTACTGTAAGGACCATGTTGGATTGGTCTGAGCTTCTGATGGGTTCTGGTAAGGCGTTCTTTCTGTCGATGCAACCAGACTTTGTTTCCCACCTAAAACTTGTGTGGTACCTCTGTGGGTGAGGAGAAGTTGTTCCTGTGTTCTGTCATGACCGTATCCCTTTGCTGCTGTTGTTGCTGCTGCATGGAGGAACCCTTTGCGGCGGTCATGGATGTAGCAACGATCTTCCCCTTACTTTGGGAGTGAACCATACAGATGAATCTCCTGGTCTGTGATATGAGATTGCTGCCTTTCTTAAGAGTGATCAAATAAGTGGTGGTAGGTGGGGCTACCTTCGGTATCCTGTATAATGAATTATTCAAAGAAATAATGGCAACACGAGGCCTTGACTCATACACAGCATGTCGCCTCCACAAGTATGGCTGGCCTAATAATACATCACAAACATCCAGAGGGGTAACATCACACAATACCTCGACTGTGAAGGGCTTGATGTTGTAGGGAAGGCAACATTGCTGACGAACTTTGAGATCTTGTCCTTCATGAAGCCACCCGATACTGTACGGCTGTGGGTATGTTGTAGTCGGTAGGCCCAACTGCTTCACGACCTCTACTGAAATAAGGTTCTTTTGGCTGCCACTGTCGACAATGAATTGAAGCGGCGAACCCTTCACCCACATCTGTGAGTGGAAAAGACGCTCCCCCTCCTCTGGGTCTTCGAGCTCATTCTTCTGGATCTTGGCAGTGGCAACAGTGGTGCTGGGATCCGCATCAATGATCTACTTCCCTTTGCCATTCCCCTTGTCGGGTTCTGGCTCAGGGTTGGAACATGCATCTGATTCGGAAGCCTTCAACTCGGCCACCAATGACTGCTTGGTCCAACACTCACTTGTGTTATGAGTGGGACTCTTGTGGAACTCACACCACTTTCCTATGTCCTTCTTCTACTTCGTGGTGTTGTTCTTTTCTTGTGACTTCGATGAGTTGTCTTGGGTCACCCCGCCTTGGCTTTGTACTTTGGGCTTCAGATTTGCAGATCCAAAGTCTCGCTTCTTCTGTTTGAACTTTTGCTCGATTTTGACAGCGTATCGGTATGTCGTGTCAAGCGAGGAGATGTTCAGGAACCCCATCTCTTCATGGATGTATCTATTAGGCAGCCACGGTATTTGAGTACCAGATGCAACTCAGAATCTTTGATACCCAACTGTGTGCGAAGGGTATGAAAAATGTTTGTGAACTCTGGCACATCTTGGTCTCGTCCCTGCCACAGTGTGGTCAATTTGATGTATTTGTCCTCATAGCTTTTGACAGGGTAGTACTACTCCTTGATGGCATCCCGAAAGTCATTCCAAGTGGGTGTGGCTAAAAATAGTGATCCTGTACTTTCATCCTTATGCTCTTAGTAGGTTTCCCACCAGTCCTTGATGTGGGGGGCTGCTTTGTGAAGAGCGAAAACAATCTTTTCCCGACTTGAAAATTCATGAACAGAAAAATAGCCCTCTAGCATATTTAACCATTTATCTACGGCATCTACATCTATCTGACCCTCAAATATGGGGATTTAAAAATTAACTTGTACCTTAAAGGGCATGGCGTTTCCAGAGTAGCTGCTAGAAGCCGATGCGTCGCCTCTGGGTAGCTGTTGAAGGATCTGCGCAAAGTTGTCTATCATTGCGTTCGTTTGTCACTCGAGGGCTTCTTCGAGCAAGATTTTGATAGGATCTCCTGCCCCCTTGTCTTTCTTCTCATCCACCATGGGAGGCCATCGAGATTTGCGAAGTTGGTCTTGTAAAGGTTCGACCAGTTCAAGCCCTAACTCCTTATATCCTGACCTCGTTGGGGACATGCAAAGAAAAACAGAGAAAAAGCAGACCACTCTGATCCAGACTTAAACAGGAATGCAACAAAATACAGAGATAACCATATACACAAAGATGCAGCGGAAATAATACTTCATTTCATTACTGTAAAATACTGAAATATGCTTACAACCGGAAATAGAAATAAACCAGCTAGGGCGATGGTAGCTTATCTCTGAGAAGAGATGTGGTGGCTACATGCCTCTGAACTATTCTAAATTGTGTTATAATGAGGCTCGAAGGCCTATTTATTGTTGAGAAACAATTGAAAACCCTTCACATTCCAAAACATAACCCTAGATCTTGTGATATTGTTGAACCAATTTATAATAGTTTTGGAGTCTCCAAAAATCTGAATATCTCTGTAATCATGGCTAAGTGCAAAATGCAATAGATGACGAAGAGTGATCAGTTCAACAAAATTATTCGTTCCTTCACCCAAGCCCAGTTTGGCTCTGAAGTAATGATGATCCATGAGGCAAAGAAGGAAACTACCCCCACATCCATGAGGTTGGGTTGCTCCATCAAAGAAAGCCCATGGAGTGGAATGGTCGATCGGATCAGGAGCAAGAGGTCTGTGCGGTCGTGGTGGAATATATTCTGGCAATTCAAGGTAAGAGGATACAATTTTCGCTGTAATGTTCTGCCACCTAATCACACTGTCCTCAAATGTCATTTTGTTCCATGCCAGCAAATAGCCCAACAGATAATTAAGGGTAGACATGGAAGATTCATTCTTGCATGCGAGTTGTTCTAGGCTTCCCATGCTGCTAAGATACTGTCCCCTTTCCATTCGCCAGTGAACCGAATCTCAGCAGCTACAGATTTCCGTATATGTTTTGTTGTATCGCAATTAAGGAACAGGTGCTCTGTCGATTCTGTGTTTTGTTTACACAGAATGCACCAATGAGGTCCATAAATGGATCTGTGAGTGAGAGAGTCCCCTGTAGGAACTTTCTTACAGAGAATGCACCAGAAGAAGAGTTTGGTTCCGGAGGGGATTTCAGTTTCCATATATTTTGCCACCAGCTATGCATGTGTTTAGGTTTTTTTTTTTTTTTTTTTTTTTTTTTTGGTAGCAGACTCAGATAACGATCCTTTAGTGAGTAGATTTTGGATTCTGCCATGCACCACATGAGTTCATCCAGTCCCTCCTTTATACGGATGTGTGACTCAATCAGTGCGAAAGTATAATTGTTCCAAGAATGTTGCCATTGAGGTGGGAGGTTAAGCTGAGATGTTGTTTTCCATGCTTGTGCGAATATAGAGGAATTGTCCAGATTTGCGATTTGAGCAATCACCCTGATGTCTCGTTGGTTTAAGTGTACGATGAGCTCTCTTGGGAGTTGGCATCTGCCTCCACCCCCTATCCAGGGGTTCAAGCCAATGCGCACTTTTGTGCCTGCAAATATCCTCCATGCCAGGTGATTACGAATGAGAGGGAGAGAGTGCAGAAGTGCTTTCCAAACTGGGGAAATGCCTATCCTTGTCCATTGTGGCATCCTTATACAGTCCATTATTTGGTGTGGCCATATGTATTTATGATAAGAGATAGATGTCCATAGATTTTGTTTGGTAAGGAGGGTCCAACCCATTTTTGTAGCCAAAGCTTTTGCATATAGGGTTAGATCTTTGAGTCCCCACCCTCCCCATTTCTTGGGCAATGCAATCTTGTTCCAGCTTACCCATGCAAATACTCTTTTGTCCTAACAACCATTCCATAGATATCTGCAACAAATCTGTTGAAGACGAGTAAATGTACTTCTAGGAATCCATGGCAATGCCATCCAGAATACCAGGGTAGCTTCCAAGACTGATTTGATAAGCACTAGCCTTCCAGCGCTGGATAAGAAGCGGTGGCACCAATTTGTAATTCTTTTATCTAATTTGATTACCAACCAGATCCAATCTATAATCTTTTGGCTCAGGGGCTTGATCCAAAAACCTAAATATTTGAAGTCCTGATCAAGAGGACGGGTGCTATAAGGGAAATGTTGTGTTGCAAAGTTGGATTCCTGTGCGAAGGTGTGAGCCAGAATAATTGTAGATTTCGCATGATTTTCCAACATACCAGTGGCCCTAGAGAAGAAGGCTAGGATCTTATCAAAAGCTCTCGAGTCTTAAAATCTGCCATCCAGAAATATCATAATATCGTCCACAAAAAGGAGATGAGTGAGGTATCACTAATCATTAATCTTCAACCCAAATAATCTGCCACTTTGCTTTTCATGATTGATTAACCGACTGATACCTTCCAAGATAATCAGGAAGAGGAGGGGGGATAGAGGGCATCCTTGTCTAAGTCCCCTTTTAGCATGAAAAATGGAGAGGTAGAGCCATTAATAAGGATACTGAAGGATGGCGAGGAGATGCAGGCCATGATCCAGGTGGTGAATAGGTGCGGCAATCCCAGGGGGATAAGAAGCAATTTGATATAAAGCTAGCTAACCCGGTAAAATGCTTTTGCAAGATTAATCTTGAGGATGATCCCCTTTAGTTTCTTGGATCAAATTGTGTGAATAACTTCTTGTGTAGTGCCAACAACTTCATGGATCCGACAGTCTTCTAGGAAGGCAAACTGTTCAGGTAAGATGTGATGAGAGAGAATAGGTCTTATTCGATTTTCAATGATCTTGAATATAATTTTATAGAGGTATTTGTAAAGTGAGATGGGATGGAAGTCATTGAAGGATGTTGGGGAATCTGATTTGGGAATGAGGGTGATAAAAGTGGAATTTATGGCATTGTACAATTTGCCTGTAGTCCAGCATTCCTCCACAACTTGGAGAAGGTCATGTGCCAAAAGATCGTAGAAAGCTAGATATAACTCAATAGTCCACCCATCTGGTCCCGGGCTTTTGTCTTTTTTGAACCGCTGTAAAGTCCCCTCAAGTTCCGCAAGAATTACTGGTGAATTGAGATCTTGCGCTTCCTCCTCCCCTACAAATCTAGGGAAGTAGTCTACCACTTGGATGATATCAGCTAGATTGGTCTCTTGTGGGGATTTGTATAGGTTCTGAAAGTGAGAGGTGCCTGTCAGACCAGGCAGTAACTCCTCAACCAAAATTGATTCGTATATTTCATTCCTTCACGTAGATCTTCATTATATACATAGGGAGAGACTGTTCACTTCATCTCCCGATGACTGTTCATATTACTTATTTATTTATTTACATTATATTCACCCAATCTTGATAATTAGGTGTCAACATTCCCCCCCTTAATTTGAAGGGATGTTGGTGAGTCCAAGCATCATTCTGAATTGTTCAAGCTTTTCTCTTCCAAGCGCTTTGGTGAAGATGTCTTCAATTTGCTCATTAGTGGAACAATGGCGGAGATGGATTGTTTTGGCCTCAACATGATGTCGAATTAGATGATATTTAGTATTGATGTGCTTCATTCGATCATGGAACTTTGGGTTCTTGGCCAACTTTATTGCAGAGGTATTGTCAATCATGAGTGGAGTTGATTGTACTTGTTTTACCTACAAATCTTCAAGAATTTCCCTGAGCCACACAATTTCTTTGTTGCTTCAGCTACTGCTAAATATTCTGCTTCTTTTGTGGAATCTGCTGGAACTGATTGTTTGCGTGATCTCTAGGATACAGCTCCTAATCCAAGACTCATAGCATATCCTGAAGTAGATACCCCAGTTTCTTTGTCTCCATCGAAGTCTGAATCAGAGTATCCAATCAAGTTGAATTCATCCACCTGTGTATACTTGATGTCAAAGTCTTGAGTTCCCTTCAAGTACCTTAGAACTCTTTTTGCAGCAGACCAATGTCCCTCACAAGGCTTTTGCATAAACCTGGAGAGGACTCCAACAACAAATGAAATGTCTGGTCTAGTAGTAGTTAGGTAGTTGAGACTTCCTACAAGTTGTCTATACTTTGTTGCATCCTCAAATTATTTTCCTTCAATATATGTGAGCTTTAAGTTTTGTTCAATTGGAGTATTAAGAGGATTGCATTCTGTCATGCCAAACTTGTTTAACAGATCTCCAATGTATTTCTTTTGAGAAAGAAATATGGACTTCGGATGTTGGGTTACTTCAATACCAAGATAGTAATGAACATAGCCCAAATCAGTCATTTCAAAGCTTTTTCCCAATTCCTTCTTTATGGATGCAATGTAGCTTTCATTGTTCCCTGTCATTAAAAGATCATCTACATATACCATAAGATATACAATTGTTTAGCCAACTTTCTTGACAAATAAAGTTGCATCATCAAGACCATAATGTTTGAAATTGAGTTTCAAAAGATGCTTAGTTAGTTTTTCATACCAATCTTGCGGTGCTTGTTTGAGGCCATACAAGGACTTCACCAGTTTGCATACTTTATGTTCATGTCCTTTCACAGCAAATCCTTCAAACTGGGACATAAAAACATTCTCTTTTAGATCTCCATTCAAGAAAGCAGTTTTTACATCCATTTGATGGACTTTCCAACCGTTCTAAGCTAATAGGGCAAAGAGTGTCCAGATGGTAGCCCATTTTGCTGTGGGGGAAAAAGTCTCCTCATAATCAACCGCTTCCTTCTGTGCAAAACCTTTTGCCACAAGCCTGGCTTTGTGCTTGTCAAGTGAGCCATCAGCTTTATACTTGTTCTTGTAGACCCAATTGCAGCCAATTGGTTTGGTTCCTAATGTAGGATCGACCAGCTTCCAAGTGCCATTCTTTATGAGAGCATCATACTCCTTTTGCATCGCTTCTTTCCATTCATCATGAGAAGTAGCTTCTTTGAAGGAAGTTGGTTCAAAATCTGTAGACAATTTCAATTCACAATCATAAGAAACATCCATATCAATAGGTGAATTAGAGTCATCTACATCACCTCCATTTTGGCGATTTGAATTTCTAGTTCCTGTCTTTCCAACCTCATCAGGATGAACACTTTCAAGTGCCTTTGTCAGCCACTTTGGGGGACCTTTCTCAGATGGTCCAGGCTGCTCCGTTGATTGAGTTGGCACTGAATAAAGATTGAGTCTCTCAATTCTATCAATCACATCACTTAAAGCATCATCAGTTGTTGGAGTTTCATGCAGGGGAGAGTGTTCTTCAAAAGAAGATTACACATGTTGATCTAGTATACGAATCCCCCCTTCAAGATGTGGAATCTGATTATCAAATTCTTGAAATGATTTTGCTTTTGCGAATCTATCCAAGCGATCAAGTTGTCGCTCAACAACATTGTCAGTTTTGGATGATTCAAGAAAAATTACATCTGTAGATACAACAAACTTTTTATTTACTTCATCATAGAGACGGTATGCTTTGGAGGTGTTTGAATACCCTAGGAAGATACACTTACGACTTCTAGCACCAAGTTTGTTTCTATGTACCTTTGGTATCAAGGCATAACAGGTGGAACCAAAGACCTTGAGATGCTTTACTGAAGGAATATGTCCATACCACATTTCATATGGAGTCTTGTTTCTAATAGCATTAGATGGACATCTATTCTTTATATATGCAACACATAGAACAACATTAGCTGAAAACATTATCTTTACATTTTTGAAGAAGAGCATGGATTGTACCATATTTAAGATTGTCCTATTCATTCTTTCAGCTACACCATTATGTTGGGGATTATAAGGCATAGTTGTTTGATGTTTGATCCCATGTTGGCGAAGATAGTTTTCAAATTCATTTGATGGTTATTTTTTCCATTTATCAATGCGAATAGACCAATATGAATTGTGCATCATTTTCAAATCATTTATGAAAATTCCCGTGAATGTTTGAAAGCATCAGTTTGTTTCTCAAATAAATAAACCAACACATTCCTGGTGTATCATCAATAAAATGTCATCATATATTTATTCCATTTTGCAGAAGGAACAAGCATTGGACCACATAAATCTGAATGAATGAGTTCAAGTTTTCTATGTGCTCTTGAATGTGAATCATGAAAAGACTGTTTGCTATGCTTTCCTAGAATACAAGCATCACATTGCTTAAACTTCCTAAGAATTGTAGGCAAACTAGAAACACCATTTTTCTTCAACAAGCGAAGGTTGTCATAGTTCAAATGTCAAAATCTAGCATGCCATAATAAACTTGATGGAAGCGTACCTTCTTCACAATGAGAATTGTATGAGAAATGTTGTGTACGAGCAAAGGTACCTTGCAGCTTGATAAGCCTTTCTCCTTCTATTCCCCTCACGACGAGTGAGTGGTCAGATTCTTTTCTCACCTCAAGCTTGCCATCAAACATATGAATGGAGTGACCTTGCTGGCGGATGTGAACCAAGGACAACAAGTTTCTCTTCAGCTGTGGGAAATACAGAACATGGTGCAGAAGAAAGTCTAGAAGACCAGGCAATTTAAGCCTAATTGTGCCAAGCCCTGATGGCTTGATTTTTGATTGGTCTGCAAAGTATACTGCTCCATCAACATTGTCAGTAAATTCTTCAAAAAAATATTTTCT
>APFE030319837.1:144940-161753 GCA_000404065.3 Pinus taeda
CCCTAGAAGATGAAACGCCAAATTATGGGCCCCGTTTTGGGTAAATTGGTACATCAATTTCCCGGGGTCGTAACTTTGGCATACGATCTCCGTTTGACGCGTATGATAGCTCGCTAGAAAGATCTATTCGAGAAATACCACTTTCGGAAGGGCAACATCAGTTCATGGACCCATGTTGCCCCCAGATTTCCCAAAAAACGTCATTTAGTGCCTCAAAATAGCTCCGGAAGTTTAGGACTCGAAAAACTGCTAAAAATAGTAAATTGTGCTACAATTTAGGAAACTGAAAAAGCTGAAAGAGACAATTGTGGGGGTCTAAATGGGATAGGTGGGTGGCCACCAACGTCCACCTGGATCAATACTTCTCATATCTAAAGACATAAGGAGGTGGAAGAAGATGTTAGAATCCGTCTTGTCAGCCCGTTGCAGTCAAATTCACCAAGCTGATGCCACTAGAGAGAATAGATGATTGGCTGCAGTCAAATTCACCAAGCTGATGCCACTAGAGAGAATAGATTATTGGCAACATTAATGGCAGAGTTTGGAAATGGTAGAAAGGACGTGTTTCTTGACCTTGAAATGATACATCGAGAGATTCTATGGTAAGTTGCACTTATTGAGGATTCAAAGGCAGTAATAAAGAAAGAAGATGGCAATTTTCCACTTCCAGCAGTGTCACAGTTGATTTGGATGAGCATACAAGTGACATTGAATTGATGATCTGTTAGGCATTATGTGGATCTTATTTTGAATCAGCATAGGTAGTCATCTGTTTGGAATGTTGAGCCTCAAATTTTTGATCTGAACTTTGATGGATATCTGTTGGACCACCTCCTGATGATTCAGCGCCCCTTCTATTGATGAGATATTTTCCACTTGCATTAAGTTGCTCCAGGCTAAGGTTATATTATTTCCTATAGAGCAACTCAAACATTGTACTTTGGATCATGAAAATGATGATAGCATGCTGTCCCCATATCTCATGTTTTGGCTCTAATTTTACATGAAGACAATGCAGCTTGTGAAGTAGGTGTTGACAATGGTCTTGTTAGTGTTTTATTGAATATCTTGTCCAACTTTTGCCTGCAGGTATCAAAAAGTGAGGGCCAACCAGATTTTAAGTATGTGACACCCATGCTATTAGTTTTTGATAATTCGCTACAGTTGAAGCAAAAAATTTATTCTAAATTCTGAACTGTCCAAGAAAAAAGATGGGGATGCTCTGTCCATGTATCAAGGGCGTCATGTGCATGCAATAATGAGTGGGACTAGAGCTGTAACAGCCCAAAGCGACAGAGCTTGTTCTCAGCTTTCGCAGCATGTTTTTGAATTCGGCCTCTGATTTTTTTGCTTTCTTCTCCTGGTGTGCTATTTCCCTTTTGGGCAGAGCTTTTATGCATCTTCTCCTCAGCAAATGTCTTGGTTTTTTCCACCTCCTCATTGGTAGTTGTTGCCATGTTACTCACCTTCTCCTTGGCTGCAGAGGTTTCATTCTTGACAGGTCGCATCTTGAAATGGATTGAAGGATATATATAGTAAAACTAATATAAAGCCTTACTTGAACTGTGATATTCCAAATTTAAAACGAAGCAATGAATTGTGTAAGAGATAAGTCGGAATGAGTAAAATCTGATGATGAAAAGTTAGTATATATAGAGAGTTTGAAAGGCTCGAGATGTTTTTAAATTTGAGATGGATAAGGAGAAGGTGTTCAGGTTTGATTACGTGCAGTTCACGAAGAGGACACCTTGCAACTGGAAGGCACAATGTGTCAGTTTGTTTACATGCAACCGACATTACAAGATTATGCAGGCTGTAGTGTTTTTTTCATC
This sequence comes from Pinus taeda, assembly GCA_000404065.3. Classification (NCBI taxonomy): domain Eukaryota; kingdom Viridiplantae; phylum Streptophyta; class Pinopsida; order Pinales; family Pinaceae; genus Pinus; species Pinus taeda. The sequence goes on from APFE030319837.1 coordinate 146,773, forward strand.
TGCAGGTTAGAAGGGCGAAAGCTCGAGGTGCGCGCGACCCATACAGAAGGCGCACGATGTATTGGGCGCGCACGGTGCACTGGGCACTCCTCCACAATGTATTTTTAACACTGGCGCGGCGCACTCACATGGCGTGGCGCACTGTGCAGCCTGCACGGTGCACAGAGCCAGAGCACTTGTTGGATGATTGTAAAGTCATACTTGAAGACTATAGTTGAAATTGCAGTTGATATTTCTTTTACATTCCAGCCTCATCGCAATTCCCTCACGGAATTTTGTTTTAGATGGAGGGATTCACCTTGCCAATCCTCTCAAACTACATGTATTTTGAAGGACAAAGATATTGTTACCGTGATTAAGAAGAGTGATGCATCTGAGAAAGATATCTTAACTAATGAGGAGCTTGAGAGTATAAAAGGGTCTGAAACAGATGGACGAGAGACTACCAACTAATTATACCTCCTCGCATACATCGTGAAATATGACCAAATTATGGTGGCCTAACAATGCTTTCAAAATCTTAACTTCTCTCCGCACATCTTCGATCGCAATAGCTATCGTCATCTTTCAAATGAAATCCCCGATGAAAATCGTTGCCATAGTTTGATCTAACCTCCAAATATTCCAAATCCTAAACCTTCTGCTCCTCAACATTGATCATCCGTTGCTCATTCATTGAATGGTGGTTCAGATATTTCTCACCCATCTTCATTCTCCATTCAAACAGATTACAATATTTTTCATGACGTTTCATCTGCCCCTTCTCAGCCATCTTAAAGTTTGACATGATCATTTTATTGTTCTCAGACAAGGTTGCCTTTATGCCAGCTATTTTTTGATGATGATTTTCACTTTTCCTTGGATATTGTTTATCTCTATCAGTAGGGTATCACCAGGGCTCTGAAGTGGGGTCTCAGGCATTGTCTTTTCATGCATTATCACATTCTTTGCAGGTGTAAGGTAATCTTCAAGTGTTTCCACGATCTGATGTGGATGTGTCAATAATCATATCTCCCACATCATTTCCTTTCTGGTCAAAATGTTTATTCATTGCATCACATAGTATATTGGACAGAATATTGTCTAGTGGTGGAAGGTTCTCAGAGGAAGATACCAAGGGTATTGTTGTGCAGATTTTGAGCGTAGTTTCCTTTTGTCACCTTCAGGGGGTGTTGCATCGTGATTTAAAACCAGAGTGAAAGACTGGATGATATTGTAGGTAGTGCATATTATGTAGCACCAAAAGTCCTTCACCAATTATATAGTATGGAAGCAGATGTATGGAGTATTGGTGTGATAACGTACATCTTACTATGTGGTAGTCGACCTTTTTGGACACACTTTGAATCAGGAATTTTTCGTGAAGTTTTGAGCACTGAACCTAATTTAGATGATGCACCAAGGCCTTCTATCTCTCCTGAGGCTAAGGATTTTGTGAAAAGGCTTCTTAACAAAGATATACGCAAAAGAATGAGTGCAGCTCAGGCCATTTCTCATCCATGGCTTTGTGGGAAATAGGCTTTGTGGGAAACATGTAATTCCATTAGATATTTCGGTGTACAAACATGTTAAAGCTTGTCTCTGCTGCTTACCGTTCAAATGTGCAACTCTCAAGAATAAGGAATTGATGTGACCAAATGGTCCCAGGCACTGGTGAAATCATTAAGTGAGGACGAATTGGTGTACCTTAGAGCTCAGTTTAAGCCCCTGCAACCTAATAACGCTGCCAGGATTTCTTTAGAAAATTTTAAATCAGATCTAATGAGAAATTCGACAGAGGCCATGAAAGAATCCAAGGTGCTAGATATACTACATTTGATGGATCTGTCGCTAATTACAAAAATTGGTTTCAAACAGAAAGTGAAGGTGAAAGGTCAAAGTCCAAAAGCCAAATTTAGAACCAATAATATCTACCCTAGCAAAGAAAATAGAATTCAATTTCCTATTTTTTGACATTAGTTATGATTCAAAGGGTCTACAGTTGCAGTGTACGCCTTTCCAACTGTTCATCAGAGAGTTCAAATGAATAATGTAACGTTGTTCTTTAGAATCGTGGAGTAGCTCTTTTACTATTTTTATGGCTTTTAGTTGAAACAACGCCCTTGTTTTTGGGTCGAGCTGTTTTCTCCTAGCTGAGTTTTATTTAATGTATTGAAAATCATTTGAAAAAAATAATAAGTTCTGAGAGGTGCGTGGAGGAGAACAGAGCATTTCATTGTACAGTTGAATGACAGAGATTAATTAAATGGCTCAGCTCTGATTTGTAAGATTCTTGTGGTGTGGAAATTTAGCATATGTTTTTCTTCTGTTTCATATGTCTTTGTAATGTTTCCATTTCACTTCATAATAGTTTCTAAGTGAATACATTTAAGTGAGAAAGGAAGAATTCAATTTATTTGCTCTGTCTTGAGGAAGTGTTCATATTTAATGTTTTCTTCTGTTTGATAAGGATTCATCACACATGCCCTTGTCGACTTCTCAGCAGTCTTACCATTCCGTTTAATCTCAATTTAATTGTTAAATTTCGCTCCTACCTCACCTTATGGAATAATCTATGCCTTTGATTAAATCTCTGCTCACGCTGTTCTTGATACCACGCTGCCCAGAAAACCCAATCATTCAATAAAACCCCTTTTCATATCTCTTTACTAGCCTAAAATCCGCATTCATTATAGGTCATCTCTGCCTCATTGATTAACTTTTGCCGAGATAGACCCAGAGAGATCCCTCTCCTGTCCTCGTAGGGCTAGCTACGAGGCTGAGCTTGGTTTGATGTTGCCTCGAACCTCGCCTTTCTTCAGCCTGAGGCAGATTCGAGTGCTAACATAGTGGCGACCATACTGGGGAAGATGGTTTGTTGTTGATGTGACATTCGGCTTGTTGATTGTCTTGTCCCAGTACATGAAATCAAGTTGCAGATCTGATGCTGATGGTGGACAGCAGTCGGACACATATGAAGGCTGAAACATTCACCTGGTGACTCCAACTCGATCCAGAAATTCCAGTGCTCACTGATCCATTTATGCAATGGTAGGGTATGTGGCAAACCCTGCACTTTATGAAGCTGTAAAAGAAGTTAGAGATTGGTTAGTGGATATTGAAATTAATGAAAAAAATTTCAGTGCCTTCCTTCAATGTTTGAAATCTCTGAAGTTTCCTCTTGAAACCAAAACTGGTTTCTGTGAGTTAATTGTTGAAAAACTTGAGAAGGAGATTCAGTATTTGAATGAGCAGATCCAGTCATATGATTTCCGAGATCCTAAAAAGTTCTTGGAAACTCTTCCTCCTTCGAAACAAGACATAATAGAGTTGCCTACAGATGTTTGCATTAACAGTGTATAGCTGGAAGTATGTATTGCAGAGTTGGGGCAGCAAATAGAGTCTGACTTTTGCGATCCTATTGCAACATACATGGAAATTTTTTTCAGTTTGATTGATAGATCAGGCTGTCTTTTACGTGACCAAGCTCATTACGTGCATGAAGGGCTACCAACAATTACATCTGTGTCCTAGTGGAAACATTCTCAAGTGGCATCATTCTCAGGTTTACTTGAATGGTTGATCTGGCATTTCAGTATTACCTGATCTATTGTTTTAACAGTAGAGTAGGGTAGATTCTATAAATAAATAAGCAGCTAAAGTGTAGCATCTTGTTCCAGTTTCATTGCAGCTTTAGTTTGAAGTTAGTTAAGCCAGTTATTTCAGTCTTGAGATCGAATCAGTTTGAGTTCAGTTTCAGTTTAAAAATTGAGTCAAGAGTTGTGTCGATTTGTTGAAATAATGGACTCCATTGCCCAATAGATGGAGGCACTATCTGCTCTCCCAAAGCTCTGCAGGTTCTTGGCACCTCCAAAAAGCGGCAGCTGCCATCCCCATTGGAGCCAATGTTAGACTCCGTCTTGTCAGCCCGCTACAGTCAAATTCACCAAGCTGATGCCACTAGAGAGAATAGATGATTGGCAACATTAATGGCAGAGTTTGGAAATGATAGCAAGGACGTGTTTCTTGACCTTGAAATGATACATCGAGAGATTCTATGGTAAGTTGCCCTTATTGAGGATTCAAAGGTAGTAATAAAGAAAGAAGATGGCAATGTTTCTACTTCCAGTAGTGTCACAATTGATTTGGATGAGCATACAAGTGACATTGAATTGATGATCTGTTAGGCATTATGTGGATCTTATTTTGGATCAGCATAGGTAGTCATCTGTTTGGAATGTTGAGCCTCAAATTTTTGATCTGAACTTTGACGGATATCTGTTGGACCACCTCCTAATGATTCAAGGCCCCTTCTATTGATGAGATATTTTCCACTTGCATTAAGTTGCTCCAGGCTAAGGTTATATTATTTCTTGTACAGCAACTCAAACATTGTACTTTGGATCATGTAAAGGATGATAGCATGCTGTCCCCCATATCTCATGTTTTGGCTCTAATTTTACATGAAGACAATGCAGCTTGTGAAGTAGGTGCTGACAATGGTCTTGTTAGTGTTTTATTGGATATCTTGTCCATCTTTTGCCTGCATGTATCAAAAAGTGAGGGCTAGCCAGATTTTAAGTATGTGACACCCATGCTACTAGTTCTTGATAATTCGCTACAATTGAAGCAAAAAATTGATTCTAAATTCTGAACTGTCCAAGAAAAAAGATGGGGATGCTCTATCCATCTATCAAGGGCATCATGTGCATGCAATAATGAGTGGGACTAGAACTGTAATAGCCCAAAGCGACAGATCTTGTTCGCAGCTTTCGTAGCATGTTTCCGCATTTCGGCCTCTGATCTTTTTGCTTTCTTCTCCTGGTGTGCTATTTCGTTTTCTCCCTTCCTGTGGGCAGAGCTTTTATGCATCTTCTCCTCAGCAGATGTCTTGGTTTTTTCCACCTTCTCCTTGGTAGTTGTTGCCATGTTACTCACCTTCTCCTTGGTTGCAGAGGTTGCATTCTTGACAGGTTGCATCTTGAAATGGTTTGAAGGATTTATATACAGTAAAACTAATATAAATCCTTACTTGAACTGTGATATTCCAAATTTAAAACGAAGTAATGAATTGTGTAAGAGCTAAGTCGAAACGAGTAAAATCTGATGATGCAAAGTTAGTATATATAGAGAGTTTGAAAGGCTCGAGATGTTTTTAAATTTGAGGTGGATAAGGAGAAGGCGTTCAGGTTTGATTACGTGCAGTTCACGAAGAGGACACCTTGCAACTGGAAGGCACAATGTGTCAGTTTGTTTACATGCAACCAACATTACAAGATTCTACAGGCTGCAATGTTTTTTTCATCTGCAGGTTAGAAGGGCGAAAGATCGAGGTGCGCGTGACCCATACAGAAGGCGCGCGACGTATTGGGTGCGTGCGGCGCACTAGGCACTCCTCTACAGTGTATTTTTAACACTGGCGCGGCGCACTCACATGGCGCAGCGCACTGAGCAGCCTGCGTGGCGCACAGAGCCAGAGCACTTGCTGGATAATTGTAAATCCGTACTTGAAGACTATAGTTGACATTGCAGTTGATAGTTCTTTTACATTCCAGCCTCATCACAATTGCCCTCACAGCATTTTGTTTTCGATGGAGGGATTCACCTTGCCAATCCTCTCAAACTACATGTATTTTGAAGGACAAAGATATTGTTAGCGTGATTAAGAAGAGTGATGCATCTGAGAAAGATATCTTAACTAATGAGGAGCTTGAGAGTATAAAAGGGTCTGAAACAGATGGACGGGAGACTACCAACTAATTATACCTCCTCGCATACATCGTGAAATATGACCAAATTATGATGCCCTGACAATGCTTTCAAAATATTAACTTCTCTCTGCACATCTTCGATCGCAATAGCTGTCGTCATCATTCAAATGAAGTCCTCGATGAAAATCCTTGCCATATTTTGATCGAACTTCCAAATATTCCAAATCCTAAACCTTCTGCTCCTCAACATTGATCATCCATTGCTCATTCATTGAATGGTGGTTCAGATATTTCTCATCCATCTCCATTCTCCATTCAAACATATTACAATATTTTTCATGACGTTTCATCCACCCCTCCTCAGCCATCTTAAAGTTTGACATGATCATTTTATTGTTCTCAGACAAGGTTGCCTTTATGCCAACTGTTTTGGGATGATGATTTTCGCTTTTCCTTGGATATTGTTTATCTCTATCGGTAGAGGTATCACCAGGGCTCTGAAGTGGGGTCTCAGGCATTGTATTTTCATGCATTATCACATTCTTTGCAGGTGTAAGGTAATCTTCAAGTGTTTCCATGATCTGATGCAGATGTGTCAATAATCATATCTCCCACATCATTTCCTTTCTGGTCAAAATGTTTATTCATTGCATCACATAGTATATTGGATAGAATATTGTCCAATGGTGGAAGGTTCTCAAAGGAATATGCCAAGGGTATTGTTGTGCAAATTTTGAGTGTAGTTGCCTTTTGTCACCTTCAGGGGGTGTTGCATCGTGATTTAAAACCAGAGTGAAAGACTAAACGATATTGTAGGTAGTGCATATTATGTAGCACCAAAAGTCCTTCACCAATTATATAGTATGGAAGCAGATGTATGGAGTATTGGTGTGATAACGTACATCTTACTATGTGGTAGTCGACCTTTCTGGGCACACTCTGAATCAGAAATTTTTCGTGAAGTTTTGAGCACTGAACCTAATTTAGATGATGCACCATGGCCTTCTATCTCTCTCGAGGCTAAGAATTTTGTGAAAAGGCTTCTTAACAAATATATACACAAAAGAATGAGTGCAGCTCAAGCCCTTTCTCATCCATGGCTTTGTGGGAAACAGGCTTTGTGGGAAACATGTAATTCCATTAGATATTTCGGTGTACAAACATGTTAAAGCTTGTCTCCGCTACTTACCGTTCAAACGTGCAGCTCTCAAGAATAAGGAATTGATGTGACCAAATGGTCCCAGGCACTGGTGAAATCATTAAGTGAGGACGAATTGGTGTACCTCAGAGCTCAGTTTAAGCCCCTGAAACTTGATTGCTGCCAGGATTTCTCTAGAAAATTTTAAATCAACTCTAATGAGAAATTTGACAGAGGCCATGAAAGAATCCAAGGTGCCAGATATACTAAATTTGATGGATCTGTCGCTAATTACAAAAATTGGTTTCAAACGGAAAACGAAGGTGAAAGGTCAAAGTCCAAAAGCCAAATTTAGAACCAATAATATCTACCCCAGCAGAGAAAATAGCATTCGATTTCCTATTTTTGGACTTTAGTTATGATTCAAAGGGTCTACAGTTGCAGTGTGCGCCTTTCCAACTAGTCATCAGAGCGTTCAAATGAATAATGTAACACTGTTCTTTAGAATCTTGGAGTAGCTCTTTTACTATTTTTATGGCTTTCAGTTGAAACAACGCCCTTGTTTTTGGGTCGAGCTGTTTTCTCCTAGCTGAGTTTTATTTAATGTATTGAAAATCATTTGAAAAAAATAATAAGTTCTGAGAGGTTCGTGGAGGAGAACAGAGCATTTCATTGTACAATTGAATGACAGAGATTAATTAAATGGCTCAGCTCTGATTTGTAAGATTCTTGTGGTGTGGAAATTTAGCATATGTTTTTCTTCTGTTTCATATGTCTTTGTAATGTTTCCATTTCACTTCATAATCGTTTCTAAATAAATAATTTTAAGTGAGAAAGGAATAATTCAATTTATTTTCTCTATCTCGAGGAAGTGTTCATATTTAATGTTTTCTTCTGTTTGACAGGGATTCATCACACATGCCCTTGTCGACTTCTCAGCAGTCTTGCCATTCCGTTTAATCTCAATTTAATTGTTAAATTTCGCTCCTACCTCGCCTTATGGAATAATTTGTGCCTTTGATTAAATCTCTGCTCACGCTGTTCTTGATACCACGCTGCCCAGAAAACCCAATCATTCATTAAAACCCCTTTTCATATCTCTTTACTAGCCTAAAATCCGCATTCACTATAGGTCATCTCTGCCCCTTTGAAAACCTTTTGCCGAGATAGACCCGGAGAGAGCCCTCTCCTATCCTCGTAGGGCTAGCTACAAGGCTGAGCTTGGTTTGATGTTGCCTCGAACCTTTCCTTTCTTCAGCCTGAGGCAGATTCGAGCGCTAAAAAAAGAGATCATCTCAAAGAAGATACTAAGAAAGTAGTAGAAATGAATGGCTTGACATTGACATTTCATCATGCAGTCCATGTCACTAGTGTCGTGTCATATCATTTCATGATTCATCACGTGTCACATCATATTGTGGATTATTGTAAATTCTTATTTTTATTGTAAAGTGTAATTCCAAAGGACACATATAGAATGTAAAGAGTCATGTAAAAGTTGAAAAGTCATCACAAGTAAAACAATCATGAGGGCATTTAAAGAGTCAAAAGGGAGGTGAAGGATCACCCCATTGGTTATATATACACCATCATTGTACAAGCAAAGGAATTTTCACCTTGGCTTCTCCCATAAACCATCAGAGAGACAAGCTAGTTCTTTTGGGGAGCAAGTAGTGGATCCAATGCTCCACTATTGGAGCTAGTGGTGTTCGTTGTATACATGTGCCTTGAGACTTTTAATTAATATTTGAAGCTTGATGGCCAACACATTCTTCATGCGTGGATCATGAATATGTGTAAGACTATTCTGTGAATGTTTATGATTCATGCTTGTTTTCATCTATACTAAAGCAGTTGAACTATTTTGGTTATTTTAGTTCTTATCATATATAGAATGTGTTGTAATGATTTTAATGACCGTCACATCTTTGTGGACTATTCCACTAGATGTTAGACATATATATCATATTCACGTGTCCCTCTGCTAGGGTTGTACTATTACCTCTCTCTTAGATGCTCACTTTGATTTTTGTGTGTAGTAGAAGAAAATTGGCACATCTACAATCGAACATTCACCAGGTACACCTACTTTCTTTTCAAATGCACCTATGTGATTCTCTCTCTTGATGACAGCTAAAGCCAAGGAAATCCTTTAAGAAAATGGAAACTAGGTCATATTCCAGAGGGGGCTCCTATCCCAAATGATGTGAGATCTAATTGCGAAAACATATCGGGGAGACCCCTTTGAATGTTGGTAGGTCCAACACTGTGAATTGTCTCAGAGCTACTTTGAAGGGTTACTGAATCAGAGTGTGAAAAAAAAAAGCAACTCACACGGAGCTAGGATTGTCTAGACCATTGTGTATAGGGTTTAGCTGAAGACATGGAGATGTGTATTCATTGTCTTGGAAGCTATATTAGTTGGGAGTTCTGGTGGATTGATGGTGATCCTGGTGAAAAAGAGTTTTTGTCGGGCATGTTGTTGACCATGGACTTCCTACAAATTTCCATGGATCATTGGGATAACTCGAGGATTGCTTTGGCATGGACAAGATTGGTTTGATGAAGAGTTCTTCACATGATGGATTGTAGATTGGCAAGCTAGTTTCTTCATTGGAACATGATGTTGTATATTCCATATTTGAGGGATGTGCATGAGTTGTGTTTGATGCAAGTGGATGAGTGCATGTAGGACTAGGTTGCAGTGATGATGGTCTTGTTCGAGCATAACTCAAACTAACCTTGTAGGACATAATATCAGTAATAGATTAAGCCATTGGAGATCATGTAGAATGAAAGGGAGTCTAGCTTTAAAGGGATGATACCTATAGAATTTTGAGGTCTTCAAGTTCATATAGCTGAGGCAGAGGCACTACCAAGATTGCAAGATTCATTCTACAGAGTATGTTGTAGTGATGGACGCCAAATGGGATAGCGTCACTGGTGATGATTTTGATGGAGAGTTCCTAGTGTTGGAAGTACCTCCCTCGCTAATAGGGAGTGTTGAAATTTGTAGCTTGTTACATACTCCAAACCCTAGGATAGAGGGTTTTGGAGGAATTGGCACACAAAAGTGACTTGTGGGCTAAGAACCCAACCCTATGGGCTTTGCACCCAAGCATGTGGGTGTGAAACTATGAGGATAATTTGACATGTGATTGATGGATATGATAGAGGGCCCTGAGAGGAGCACGGCGAAGTGAAAATCATGGAAATTCGAGCTCTAGAAGTTGAGTTATGAATTTTTTAAGTTATGTGGCCTAATTTGTTAAGGAGAGTAGGTTAGTTAGGGCTAGTTTATCCCTCTTGAAAAATTCATTAGAGCCCTTGATAAGGGTATAAATAAGAGGTATTTTCAAGGCTATTTGTGGAATCTCATGTGCATCATTATTGGCTTGAGGGGGCCTGATCCAGGTTCAACGTTAATTAGCCAAACAAATCCCTACACTACTGGCCCTTTCAGCATCAGTGCGTGGAGCGTGGACTGAAGTCTCACCCGAAGTAGTATGGCGGGATGCTAGAACCAAGTTTCCACACCCTAAGATGGTTGTGATGCCGTTTGATTTCTTCTATTCCTGCCTTCGATCAAGTTGCTCCTTTCTAGGGCTTGCAAGACAAACCCTCTATTCCGACCTTCAATACCTCCATGAAAGTATACGATCGACCTTCACGCAACCCTAACTTGCTGCTTAGGTACTATCGCACTGCTAGAGCAGTGTGTCCTACAAATTCCCCAATTAATCTAAGTGACTCGCTTATCTTATCAAACAATTATAGTTAACATCGTGTAACCAGATATTCATAAATGCGTTCAATTATTCAATGTAATTGTAGTCATTCGCGCATTATATAAGCACAATAAAGGAAATTCATACATAAAATATCCAGATGCATCAACAGAACAAAGACTAAGAAATTGCAAAATATCTCTCATTATTAATATGTTCCAAGTGTTACAGACTATGTCTACCCTGCTCACACAGCTGTAGGGGTCTGCGCACTCAACTATGGAATTCTACCCTAGGCCTCTACCACACAGCTGCAGAGCCTCTACCACACAGCTGCAGAGCTTCTACCTATGCTACAACCCAAGACTTGGACTTCTTACTCCAAAGCTATGACTCTCTTACATCATTCATCATTTTTTGTTTCTAAAACTTCTTAGCGCTTAGATCCTTTTATACAATCCCATGGTCCGCAAACCACAGGTAGATCTCTTACAGCCGACTTTACTTTACAAAACTAAGGGCGAACTACCCTTTATGACAGATAACACCTTCATGCTCTGCGACCACAAAATGCCGATTCTTTACATTTTTATTACAAAATTTAACTTAAACATGGGCTTTTAGCCCCAAAACTACACTTGGGGGATCCCGCTCCCAACAGGCCCCCAACAAAAACATCGTGACTCGCCCTCGAGTCACTCGGTAGTCGAGGAGATCTTTGCATGAAGCCCATCCAGCTCGACCCATATGACCGCAACCTTGGTCATGCACTGAGCTTCCACTTACTTCGCATCTTCCATTGTCTGCTCAGTCACTACTCTTGCATTGTCAACTTGAAGCTTTTATCGCATCGCTTGCAGAGTCACAAGCTTGCCTTCAATATTTCTTGTGACCGCATAAGCTTCCTCCAACTAGGGCTTTAGTCACGCCTTCAACACTGCTTCATTGTGCAGCGCTGCGTCCACCTATTCCTTTAGCTGCTTGGCCTCCTGCGGTTTGGCTATCCTCTGTGTCAGTGTGATGATTTGTGTTGTGCCCTTAAATTCATCATATTGTTGTTGTAGCTCATGCGCTTTTGTCTCTAGCCTCTATATATTTGGGTCCTCCTGCAAGCTTGTCAAGACTTCAAAGGATTGATCGAAAAACTATGTGCAGTTTGCTACTGCACTCTCCACTGCCACAAGTGCTTCTATGACAGTGGCTGCCCACTGTTCCTTTACCTCTAGTGGTGTTGAAGGTTGGGCCCTCAACTGTAGCTATGTAATCTACAGGTTCAACTCTAGATGAACCGGCGCCATCTCAGTCTGAGTGTTGCGCACCCCTGTGGCCAATGTGTGGATGAAAACCTTGACTGGCTCTTCCTCCGGAATGGCCAACTCTGGGACCATTCTGCATGCCTCCTCAATGACCTACATGATCTTCTTTCTTTGGTTGGTCGCCTCAGTCTTAGCGACGATGGAAACATTTCTCTGTAGGGCCATCTGTTCATTTTTTATCCATTGTTCGCTGATCACCTGGAGGACATGGTGCTCTTGGGCCCTCATTTCTACAATTACTCCATCCTACAAGAGGTGGAGTTATTCCCGTAAAAGTACTACTAGGTTCAGCCCAACTCCCTTCAAGGCACTGACAAGGGGCCTGTCAGCCTCATTTTCTATGGTCAATGCTCCATCCGACAGCACTATCTCACTGGAAGCCTTCGTGCACAACATATCGGCAACCTATGAAGTGCCAATGGCCAAGATGGTAGACACTGCACCAGCCTACGACGTGTAGGTCTACAATTCCTGCAACCCGGTCTCGATAGCCCCTAGTATGATCTGTTGTTGTTGTTCAAATTTCTTCAAGGCATCTGCGGTGACATCTCTGACTATGTCACCGATATCATGTAGGTCACCCTCCATCAATGTGATAGGGTCCAGTGAGGTCTTGGTCAAGTTGGATTTCTTTCTGGGCCCTCCGTTCTCCAGCTCTCTTGGGTGCTTAATGCAGGTGGACATCTGCTGAGGGTCTGCATTGTGTTGTTCTATGTCTTCCTCTTCTATCACAGACGAAGCCAACTGCACACCTTCATCAGAGCCACACTTTGTTTTGCCTGTCCGCTTACCTGCCTGCTTTTCTGCTTGTTCCACCTGGGCCTTCTCAGCGGCCTCCTTTTTCCACTTCTTAACCAGCTATGCCATTTTTAGTTTGGCCTCCTCGCTCTTCTTTTGTGCAACAGACTTACTTCCACCCATTGCCAAGTCCGTGGTAGTGCGCCACTCCACCAGTCATTGATCAAGCACCACATAAATGGCATCATCTATAGCCAGATATAGAAAATCGTACCATTTATGTGAAAAGTCCTTCCACGCCCTGATAGATACTCGATGGAAATCAGCTTTGAACTCGGCATAGCTCTGCAGGTTAGCGTACACCATGGGTGACAATTGTGGCTTGTGATTGATGGCCATCCTGATATTCATCTCCATCAAGATCCAAAAGATCTTGTTGTCCCTAACCCGCTCTGCATCCTTGGTTTCCCACAACGAAGCATACTTTGTTGCTTCAGGGAAGTCTGGTGCGACCGAAGGGAACTGGCTCTCCTCTGGTAGCTCCCATGCTACCAGTACAATTGGAAGTAAGAGCCACGCATAGTGGAATGTCTTTCTTTTCTTTTACGCTTCGTGGAAGTTTGCTAGGAACTCTCCGCGAAGGTAGTTCAACTAGTTAAACTGGACTCCTTCCACGCACTGTTATGTGAGCATGACGACAGGTGGCAGCACCTCATTGATGCGACACTTCTGCATCATCTTTCCTACAAAGATCTGCGTTTCTACCTTCACAACAGGGTCGTAGATGCTGGAGATGGCGTACCCACATGGCTTCTTCACCAGCTTGATTTTTTCCTTCATTAACTCTGCAAGAGCCTCTTTGCCACCCTTACCACCAAATATCATTGCTGGATTCTCACCTATATACAGTAGGCACGTTATGCAGTGAATCAACATATATGTGATCGGTATCGGCTCCTCCAGCCATAGACACCCATCATGCACCAAGCACAACAACTGCTTGCTAACCAAAACTATCACTGGTGTGTGATTATAGTGTGACACCCAGAGCAGGCTTAGTAATCCTTCCTTCTCTACCCCCTTGAGCCACCTTCGCGGCTCTAAGGCAGTCATTCCCATATTTGTGTCTATGATGCGGTGCATCAACTACTCAGTCATTAAGTGTAGGAACTTCTCGTGGTCCAGCAAGTCCAAATCTTCAAGCTTCAGTATCGGCACCCATTCCAAACGTGGACCATCGAAAGAAATTTCATCTGGTGGAAAAGGGGTTTGTATGGGAGTCTTAGTCTCATTGATGCCCTTTGGGACATTGGATTTAGGTTTGCACGGAGGGACATATTCCGATGACCATGTAATAGGGTCCACACCCTTGGTTTCAACCTTCTCTACTTCAACCCCCACATCCTCATCGTCCATCGGGACGTCTTTGATGTCCTCCTCCTCTGCCTCTAAGTTTATGGCCTTTCCCTTCTCCTGTGCAGTGGCTTTTGTGGGTTTCTCCTTAGCGAGGTGTGCACTAGTGTGGCAGGCTGCTTGCCCTTCTTGTCCTTCACAGTCTCCTTGGTTGGGTTTGGCTTCGGTCTTAGCGTTCTCGGTGACTTAGGGACCTATGCCAATACTTCGGCAACCTTTGGGGCAACTTCTTCAGCCTCTATATCAATTTCCAGCACATCCTCCTCGACTACCACTTCTTTGGTGTCCATAGCTTCTGCGCATGTTGACATGACACTATTCACTAGTTACAATGTCTCCTTTGACAAATGTTCAAACACCAGACTCGCTATCAAATGTTGAAAGAATTCACAATTCATGTGCACCTGAGATCGCAACAACTCAATTCTCAAAATGCTAAGTGTTTATTTTTGGGCAGCCACTTGTAATTTGTAGGGCATTTTGAATTCAAATCTAACTGTTCCCCCAAAAATTGGTTCATTAATGTCAGATTGGCAGTAGATTTTCAAGGATCTAATCCATAAATTTTGTCTTAAATGTTGGTTTCCCACTCCATTTGGCCTCATTTCTGCCATCTTTTCATGAATAATGACTTTATCAATCACTTACCAGCCAACTTGTGTGATTCCTCCCTGGGCAGTGCAACTCCCTTCGCACTGTCATGGACCTAGTGACACTTCCTTGCATCGCATCATTTGCCAATCGCACAGGTCCCCAACCCGCGCAGTGTAGTTTATAGTCCCACCTCTCCTTTCAGCTTCCTGGAGCACTAAGACTGCTACCTTCATTTAGTCACATGGACGAACCGTTGGTGTATGGCTTCAAGCGAATTCCATTCACCTTTCTGGGGAAGGGTTCTCCATTCAATTTGACTAGCTATACCGCTCCTCCATTGATAATCTCCTTAATAACATAAGGC
>APFE030319837.1:163149-178421 GCA_000404065.3 Pinus taeda
CCTGGAACAATAAGAGCCACCTGCACATTCTCCCCCCTAACACAAGCTTATTGACCAGGTACTTCAACATGGAGTGATATGTATACATCTTAAAATGGCCTCCCAGCAAGTAGTGCCTATACTTCCAGAGTGCATACACCATAGCTAGCCCTTCATGCTCAGTGGTGGAATAGTTATTCTCTGCTTTCAATAATCTTCGGCTTGCAAACGTGATAGGATGGTCCAAGCCTTCTCTGCCAGCCTCTGTAAGCATTTCTCCTAGCACTATACATGATGCATAGACATGTACATGAAAGTCTTTTTCCAGTCAAAGATGACTAGAATCAGCGTGGTGACCATATTTTCATTTAATATATCCAAGCTCTTCTTACAGTCATTGTTCCAACAGAATGTGACATCCTTCTTCAAAAATTTCTCCATAGGCACAGTGATTTGGGCATAGCCTTTGATAAACTTTATGTAATATCTCGTATGTCCCAGAGTAGCGCACAGGTGTTTCACACTTCTCGGCGCTTTCAAGTTAAGTATCACCGCGATCTTTGTGGGGTCTACCATCAGTCCCTGTCTACAAACCACATGCCCCAATAGGTTTCCAAAAGGAACACAAAACAGACACTTCTTGAAATTGATCACGATCTAGTATCTTCGGAAGGTATCCAACATCAGGCACAAGCTTGCTACATGGCACTTAACCAGCCCAAACACAGTCTAGTCATCAAAATATACCTCTAGGAACTTATGAATAAATTCCTTGAACGCATAAACAACTATGTGCGAGAATATCGCAGATGCATCTTCAATCTGAACGACATTATAGTGTACTGAAAACAACCCCACTCAGTCACGAAGGTTGTCTTGCTCCTGTCCTCCGGCATGATTTTGATCTAGCGGTACCTAGAGAATCCATCAGTGAAGGAATATGTTTCCTGGCCACTTACATTGTCCAACACTTCATCAATGAATGGAGTCGGGAAAGGATAATGTATACAAGCATCATTTAGCTTTCTGAGATCCACGCATATCTTTATTTCATCCTTCTTCTTCTTTTCTTGTATCACCATTAGACTTACCAAGTCAGATTCTTCCATGGGCTCAATGATGCAAGCCGTGAGCATCTTGTCCAGCTCTAAGCGGACCTTTTCCTCATATTTCAAATTGAGACGATAATGCATTTGCTTAATCGGCTTCGCTTTGGGTTTCAATGTAATCTTCATCATTCCTAGGTACTCGATTACCCCTTTTATATCTGCAAATTTGGTAGGGAATATATCATGGTATTCACGGAGCAATTCAGTGACCTTATCCATCATTGCGTCATCCTTGTAGTCTCCAATCTTCGCGAATTTGGGTTCTGACTTATATCAGGGTTCTCAATCTGCGATCCCTCAACTGTGCAGTGACCCTATGTTTCTGGAATGTTAATCTTTCACAGATCCTTGTCCTCTTCTTTAGTAGTTACATTATAACATTCTAGAGCGCAACTCAGTTGAGTAATCCATTCAGGCTGAATCAAGTCTAAAGAATCCTGCTATATCCTAAAGATTGTTACTTTCACTTCTTGTAGCGGTTCATCAATACTATCAAACCTGTCCTCAAAACTAAATTTCATCATGAATCCCTCGTGCAAGATATCCCATTTGCCTGTCCCATGGTGGAGCTCAATTTCTACATACCAGTTCATCGGGAAAATATCCAGGGTGTGACAAAACAACTGCACCCGTTCAAGTTGGGGTTTTTCTCCATAAGCCTGGGTCCATTTGGCCAAATGCATGTGTGAATCATCCTGCCTCTCATACTTGTTTTTCATTCACATCTTCGGCTTCCCGAAGTGAGTTCGCATCATTCTCCTACATTTGCACCAATCATCAAAGCTTCCCTTGTGCGTACCCCACCATCTTGTGGGTGTAGTGCGCAATAACCAGTACCTCCATTTCAAAAGCATCCAAAAATATATCTACCTCATTCATACCACCATAAGTAGGCAGATTCCTTATCTCTGACGACACACAATGCAATGATTGGGTCATCATGTTGTAGTTCAGCGTAGTCACTTCATGTAACTGGTTTTGCCAGCACTCTAACTCTTCATTGGAGTCCAAAGTGTAGGAACTCTCACGATCCCATGTAATATATCCATTGATTGTGGGATTCACCCAATCTTGATCTCACATCATTGTCTTATAGATACAGTTCAAATCATCATCACTCTCATAATCGCAGACTAGTTTTGTATAGCGCAATCCTTCAGCAAGATCTAGAGGTACTATTACGCATAGCAATTTCTTCTCAAAGATCATCTTCTGCTTCTTTATATTGATTACCCCATTCATATCATTGACCCAGTCAATTCCTAAGAGGGCGGGATAGGGATTGCTATCGTCCACTATCTCTATTACTTCAAACTCAGCCAGCGCGCTTGCTCCCTTAATATCCATAGTCACCCCCTGCAGCCGCCCCAAGGGGATGATCTTCTGTTGATTGGCCATCCTTAGCTGAATCAGAGACCATTATAGTGAGGGCCTCCCCATTCCTTCCCAAGTCTGCTGTGGTAGGACGTTCGTGTCTGACCCCAGGTCCAAGATAACCTGATCCATTTCATACTCTCCTATCTGCACGGTCATTCTCATCTCTCATCTCATTCTTGTTTTATGCTTGCCAATATTTCGTACTATGTACAGATCACCCAGCATGATTCCAGTGCATCTATTGATGAGATCTTGTAACCCTTTCACAGCCTTACTATCACGTAGTAACTTCATACAGGTCTCCAGGAAAGTTGTGACCATAGAGGTGTCCACTTCCTGCTTAGGCTTATCCTTGCTTCCTGAGGTGGAGGCCTCAACAAAACTCTTCTTAGCTTCCATGAACATTTCACATGCGCACTCCAAATCGAACTCAGCCTCCTTCACAGAAGCTTTTTGAACCCATGTACTGTCTTCTGGTTGTTTCCCCTTGTCATCTCCTGTCGCGTTTACACTTATGAGCACTATATTTACATTTGGATCCTCTTCACGCTGCTCAGACCTCATCATCTATAGCTTCTGAGCCAGCGGAGGTGGTAGTGCTCCTTTATCATGTATCCTATCTATCAGCGTAGGACATTCTTCCATTTCATGATCAAACAACATGCAATACCTGCAGGATGGACATGTTGGGTTAGTGCAATTGCAGGCATAGTGTCTTGTCCCTCCGCAATTGTAGAAAATAAACTATCCTTGACCTCTACTAGGTCCTCCTCCACCTCGGCCTCATCTGCACCCCTAAAATCCTATCTGTGCCATCCCTACGCTCTAGTCAATGGGTCGCATTTCGGCCTTAACCATTTAGGCAGGAGTTCTATCCATCATAAATTCATAGCTCCTGCAAGTACGCTCATCATGCCCTACCGACCTACAAAAGTTGTAGAACAACTATTGCGGTGTCTGGACAAACTTCTGTAGCAAGTGACAGTTATTCGTGGCATGTTTTCTGGCTACCTGACAGATAGCGTACCATAATGTAGTCCCTGCACTAGGTCTTGCTTGAGCTTCTAGTCTTAAAGGCATCGTTCCTCCTCCTACAATATAGTTTGCAAAGACCAATAAATGGTCTTTGTCATGACCCTGACTCTTGTATTTCAAGCAATGTACCTCCTTGCGCACCTCTGGTCAAATCGTCCTGCCCTACTTCAGACTTTGCATCTGAAGGCATAGACTCTTCAGCTGTGCATGGATCTGTTGAACCCCCAGGTTTGGATCTTGCATTGGGGTTTCATGTAGCCTCATGGAATTCTCCAAGGCCTCTGTGTGAGTTGTTAACTTTTGTTGTGACAGCGCATCACTTAAATGTGGTAGTAGTGAAGCCACAAACCACTCGTGATGATGTCCATCTGTCAAATTCATGTTGGCTTTACGTGTTGTACATTCAACCTCTAATCTAGTTCCCAAGGCATCTCACTTGGTTTCATCACAATTTCTCTAAATACCACAATCGATTGTTCCTCAAATTTATGCCTACTAAATTCTCTATTCAGTGCTGCTTGGATATCTACCACTCCAGCATTCAAGTTATCATTAGAGTACTTAATATACCAAGTTAGCGTGCAATCTTGCAGAGCACTAACCAGTGTCACCTTCTTTATATGATCATCTGTAACACCTTGAGCTTCCCATATAGCCCTTACAATGAACCAAAATTGGTTCGGGTCTTCATTTCCCAAGCCTTTGAATAAAGGAAGCTTCACTGTATTTGCTATACTGAACTATGGTGGAGGTGGAGGTGGTACGGGTGAAGTTGGAGGTGATGGTGGTGAAGTTAGAGGTGGTGTGGGTGGAGGTGGTATTCGCGGGCATCTTCATCTTATTAACTGAATAGTACTTCACAAGGAAACCTTTGCTATCTCTTCCTCGTCACCTCGCGAAGGTGAAATCAATGGACTATACTTCAGGCCCTTTTTTCCTTCGTTCCTATAAGTTTTTCTGCGTTGCGTAGTCCTGAACCTCAAGGTAGCTGCATAACCCATTTTTCGCACACTAACATTTTAATCTAGGTATTCAAATATTTCACATAATTGCCTCTCGGTCCTTTGAAAAAGTGTTGCTTCGCCTCGCTGTAGCTGACTGAGGTGTCGACTGCAAATTTAGTCACAAATCCTCCTATGATGCGATCGAGCTAATGATTGACAGTGTGAGTGCTATTGTCCTTAGATGCTTCCAACTTCTATATTAGCTCCAGGGTCCACACAATAGGACCATCAAGTTTCCACCTTCCTTGGCTATCTGCTAGCTTCGTGATCCACTCGTATAACACAATAGGGAAGGAGAAAAAAAAGATCTCGTGGATCTCTGTATACAGGCATCTGTCCAACCACTATTCCTTTGTCAATCATGATTTTATGTTCTCCTACACTACGAATTCGTGGATATTTCTATCCAACCAGTCTCTAATCTCCTTCTTAGTTGGATTCTAGTGATACAACATCACACATCTCTTATGCAAATTCTAGTCTCGACAATGGAACTATTTGTTGGCTTGAGGGGGCCTGACCCAAGTTCAACGTTAATTAGTCAAACAAATCCCTACACTACTGGCCCTTTCAGCATTAGCCCACAGAGTGCAAACCAAAGTCTCACCTGAAGCAGTATGGGGGGATGTTAGAACCAAGTTTTCACACCCTGAGATGGTTGTGATGTCGTTTGATTTCTTCTATTCCTGCCTTTCAGCAGGTTGCTCCTTTCTATGGCTTGCAAGACAAAACATATATTCCAACCCTCAATACCTCCACGAAAGTATACGATCGACCTTTGCATAGCCCTAACTTGATGCTCAGGTACTTTCGTGCTGCTAGAGTAGCGTGTTGTACAAATTCCCCAATTAGTCTAAGTGACTCACTTATCTTATCAAACAGTTATGGTTAACTTAGTGTAACCAGATATTCGTAAATATGTTCAATTATTCAATGTAATTGTAGTCATTCTCACATTATATAAGAACCATAAAGGAAATTCATACATAAAATATCCAAATGCATCAACAGAACAAAGACCAAGAAATTGCATAATATCTCTCTTTATTAATATCTTCCAAGTGTTACAAACTTTGTCTACCCTGTGCACACAGCTGCAAGGGTCTGTGCACTTAGCTACAGACTTCTACCCTATGCCTCTATGCACTCAGTTGTAGAGCCTCTACCTATGCTACAACCCAAGACTTAGACTTCTTACTCCAAATTTATGACTCTCTTACATCATCTGTCATTGTCTATCTCTAACTTCTTAGAGCTTAGCTCTTTTTATACAATCCCATGGTCCGCGAACCATGCATAGATCTCTTACAGCCAACTTTACTTTACAAAACTAAGGGTGGACTACCCTTTATGACACATAACACCTTCGCACTCCGCGACCACAAAATGTGGATTCTTTACATTTTTATTGCAAAATTTAACTCAAACATGGGCTTTTATCCCCAAAACTACTCTTGGGGGATCCCGCTCCCAACAATCATTTTATAGAAATTCATCTTCTAAAATAGGTCACAAACTTACGAGACCAAGCGAAGAATAGAATGATGTTATTCTTATGATTTTTTGGTTGTGTTTAGGGCCACAAATCTAGGCAAACCTTAGCGAAGGATAAAGAGACTTTTTGGATCAAATATTTAGTGACCTTTTGAGCACCGTAATGATCATATGCAGGGTTCGAATTGATGTAGAGTAATTCTAGCCAGCTTCATGTAGGTTATTAAGTGGAAAATCCTCTATTTGATGGGTCACAAGCTTCTTCTAGCATTATAAGGAGGTTTATCCCTATTTGGGTGGCTACATGAGGGTTGTAAAACTTGTTTTGAAGAGTAGAAGGTCCAGACTTATAGAGGAGAGGGAGCCACAAGCTGTTGAATGCTTGTTTGGTTAGTTTGAGAGGGATAATTAGTGGTTGTTAAAAGCCCTAACTAAGAAGCCAAGGGTACAATAGTTACACCAGTCTAGGAGTATTCGAAGGTATGTTGTTTTTGATGAATTAAATTTATTTTGATGCTAGGTAGATGTTGGCCTAGGAGACGACATATGTATTGGATGTTCGTAGATTATTAGAGGGCAGCATGAGAGTGGAACAAATTGGAAAAGTTGGAGCAGCGTAATGAACAACTTATGGAGGATTGTAGAGGCTTGCTTCAAGGCCTAATAAACAAGTCTATTGAAGGACTATGGGATTGTTAGAAGTGGGATAATAAGAGCTCATAGGTCTGAACAACGAAGAGTAGTTTGTAGCCTAGACTTGTCTTATGGAGAAGGACATCTATAACAATATTTGGTTATTCCTCCATGCCTTCAGTTCATTGTTGGAGAAAATATATTCGACAATGTGTTGACAATGTTGGACCCACCAAGATGTAAGGGGGTCTCCCTGGTAAGAAGTCTCAATTAGACCTCAGGCCGATTGTTGTAGGAATCCCAGCAGTGGGTTGTACAGTAATGCCTTGATCGTGATTTCGTACAGAGGCAAGTAAGATGTTCCTGTTGGTAGCAATGGTGTGACAGTTGTAGTAAGTCAAGGAAGGTGCATGAGAGGTTCTAACACACTGATGGTAAAGTGAGTGCGCCCCTTGGAAACCTGTAATAGTACATGGCTTGGAAGGGAACACACAAGCAAAGATGCATCACAAGCTGGAAAGAAAGTTAACGAGCAATCCAAAGTGATGGTTAAACCAACAGAACATTTCAAAAAGATTCATACATACTTATATAGAATAGTCCATACATGCATGCATAAGAAAACAAATACATATATCATTTAGAGTAAACCAGATAGCATACAATACAATACAACATATGCATGAAACGTGTTGGATATGTTATATTAAGAAGTGTAAGTTCCAGTCATACAATACATCCATGTCCAACCACTAGTTCCGATATAAGAACATTATAGACACAACCACTTGCTCCTCCAAACAGATGTACTAGCTCTACATAGTGGAGAAGCCAAGGCTCATTACAATATTGTCCAAGCTTTCTCTAAGATAGTCATATCGAAAGATTGGTTGACCAAAAGCCTTTACAATGAGTTATGAGGTTCTATTTATAGCAAAGGGTGGGGTGACCCTTGGCATTCCCCTTTGTGATAGTTCATCTACCCTCATGACTCTTCATCTACTCTATGACTGTTACATACAACTATCGACACTTGAACTTCCACTTGACAGGACATTACATTACAATTCACATGTGCCCATGTGAGACAAAATGGCTTGAGAAATCCATGAAAGACATCATTGGCACTTAGCCTATTGTGGTGAGACAAATCTTTGGCATGCTTGTGATGGTGAAGGTGGTGATTTGATGCCAAGCTTGGTTGTTCGTGATTGTGTGCATGTGCTCCATGGTGACATCTTGTTGAAGCGAACTCTTACCTCTGTTGCATCTGAGTGCATTGGTATGGATCCTCCATCCAACTCATCTGCTAGCATGCACATGTTCTTCTTGGGTGTGGCCAAACTGACAACGCATTGCTGCATAGTGTTTGTGCTGATCTTCTAGTGTGTTCTAATGGTCATGTGCATCAACTGTCAATTTCATGTTCAACTCCAGTCGGACTTGATTCTTGTCTTTGCCTCAATGAGTGTGTTGAATGGGTGGGATCACTTGAGTGTGCACAATGACATGCATATTGTTGAATTCCCTTACATGCGATCAACAACACTTCTCACCATGTCTGCTACATGTCAGCTGCTGGGATGGATCTATAACTTGTATGGGCATAGTTTTCCTATGCCAAAAACATTCGCTCAACCAACAAATAGAGAAGGAAACATAGCTAACATCTGATCATCCATCTCCAATGTAGCTTCATCTGGCCCAAAGTTCTTACACTACACTTTAACCTACTCAATTGCTTGGTTCTAGAGCATGAGCATATTTCTCTGTAAAATACACTGAGGTTCTGGCTTGAATTAGCCTTCTATCTCTACCTACAATACAGACCCACCAAACACATGATCAAGATCTTTAACATACTTCTTAAGTAATGACACATGGAAAACATCATGGAATTTCACCATCGAAGGTAGTTCAAGTCGATAGGCTACTTATCAAATCCTTTCAAGAATATTAAAAGGTCCACAAAATCGAGGTGCTAGCTTGGCACATGATCCAATCCTAAAGGATCTCTTCATGGGATTTATGTGCAAGTACACATGTTCCCCAACCTGAAACTCCTTGAACATCTTATTCTGATCTGGATAAACTTTCTATATTTCATGTGTTTCCTTCATATTCTTCTTGATTAACTGCATTTTCTATTCCATCTCTTCTAACATGTTCAGTCCTATCAACACCCTATTCACTGGATCACTCCAACTCATGGGAATATTACAACTCTGCCAATGTAGTGCCTCAAACAGACTCATCCTCAGTGACTCCTAATAATCATTATTGTAAACAAACTCAACCAATGGAAGTTACTCCTCCCATCTCCTATGTTAATGAATCACATACATCCTCAACATGTCCTCCAATATCCTATTGACCCTCTCTATCTATCCATCTATCTGCATATGATAATTTGTGCTAGAGGCTAACATTATCCCCAAACCTACAAACAACTCCTTCCAAAACTTGGAAGTGAACCTATAATCCCTGTCTTACACAATATTACTTGGAACACCATGCAACCTCACTACATCTCTGATGAATACATATGCTACATCATTAGCTAAATAAGTATACTTCACTGGAATGAAGTGAGCTACCTTCATCAACCTTCCAACCACAACCATGATGGAATCATGTTGTCTAGATGTCCTCAAAAAAATTGTAATGAAATCTGTGGAAATGACCTCACATTTCCATTATGGAATCGGAATAGGTTGTAGTAATCCACTTAGATTCTTACACTCTTCTTT
Source organism: Pinus taeda (assembly GCA_000404065.3). Classification (NCBI taxonomy): domain Eukaryota; kingdom Viridiplantae; phylum Streptophyta; class Pinopsida; order Pinales; family Pinaceae; genus Pinus; species Pinus taeda. Next base: position 172,531 of record APFE030319837.1, read on the forward strand.
CACCTCCTGACAGTCTAAGCATATAGACACAAAATCTGCCACTTCCTTCTTCAGATTCGGTAAATGATAAAACTTCTTCATTATTGTCAATGTATTTTGGTATCGTGGGTGACCTGAATATGAATTTGCATGAAGTTCTCACAAGATAGTCTTCTTGATCTCACTGTCATTTGGCACAAATATATTATCCCTAAATCTGACCAAAACATCCACTATAAGATGATAGTCCACATCCTGACCACCTGTACCCTGTTGTAACCTATGCATAAGCTCCATGTATCTGTCATCCTATTGTCCTACTTGTAAAATCTGATCCTGTAAATTTGTCCCATATGATCTCATATAAACTATATGATTTACCTATATCCTCCTGCTCAGAGCATCTGCAACCTTCTTCTCTTTCCATTTGATGTGCCTAATCTCAAATTCAAAATAACAGATCATGGCCAACCATCTAGCTTGCCTAGAATTCAGATTTAGTTAGACAATTAGATACCTCAATCCACTATGATCACTCATAAATAAAAACATCCTGCCAAGAAGATAGTTTCTCCACATATTCAATGCATGAATGATTGATTCCAACTAAACATCATGTGTCAAATAATTCTTCTCATGCTCATCCAGTTTTTTTGATTTGTAGCATACTACATACCCTTCCTACATTAAGAATCCACCAATTCCTCTCTTGCAGGCATCTATACACACCACAAACACTTTTTCAGGATCTACAATCTTTAGCACTGGAGAATTTTTCAATAGTTGCTTCAACTCCTCAAAACTTGTTGCACATTCCTCTATCCATTCAAATTTATTACCTTTCCTTTGCAGTGACATAATAGAATATGAAATCTGAGAGAAGTTTATAATGAACCTCATATAATAACCTGCTAGCTCCATAAATGATCTTACCTCATCCACATCTAGGAATTATCCACATTTCTGCTGCTATACCTTCCTTGTAAACAACATGCCCCAAGTAATGTACCTATGTCTAAAAGAAACTTCATTTACTAATATTGGCATACAACTGATGATCTCTTAGCAATATCAACACTGCTACTAAGTTCTTGACATGCTCTTCCTCATTTTTAGAATATGTCAAGATGTAATCAATAATAACAATAACAAACTTGTCTAGGTAAGGATGAAAAACACTATTCATCAAGAACATAAAGGTAGCTGGAGCATTAGTCAAACCAAATGGAACTACAACAAACTCATAATACTCATACCTAGTCCATAAAGCAAACTTGTAGATGTCATCTTCTTTAATGCGTACCTGATGGTATCTGGATCTCAAGTCAATATTCGAGAACACTACCACTCCCTTCAATTGGTCAAAAAAGTCATCAATCCTCGGAAACAGATACCTTTTCTTGATGGTCACCTTGTTCAAATTTCTATAATCAATGCATAACCTAACAATAGCATCCTTCTTCTTCATCAACAGTACTAGTGCACCCTAAGGCGATACACTTGGCCTAATGTATCCCTTCTCAATCATTTCCTTCAACTACAATTTCAACTCTACTAACTATGGTGTGCTCATCTTGTATGGTTCCTTTGATGCTTGTGTTTCCCCTAGTACTAACTCAATAGAAAATTGCACTTCTCTGTGAGGCGAAAACACTAAAATCTCAACTAGAAACACATCCTGAAAGTGCTGCAAGATTGGATACCTCTTCATAACTTTTTCATCCTAAACATCCTTACCTTTATCACTAGAAATATGCACTACAAATAATAGAAACCATTTTTTGTGACTGTCGTTTGACTGCATAGTTGTCACCATTCTAACCGATATATATTTCTTCTTACCCTGCAAGATTATTTGTTCTCCATTTTCATTTAAGCATTCAATAGCATTGTCATAACAATCCACCTTATCCTGTGAAGATACAACCAATCCATACCCAAAATCATACTATGTGATCCTAATGGAATTACATTCAAATGCGTTGATGTAGGCAATCATTCAACTCAAATGCACAAGCTCTTACCCATTGATGAAATCTCTTATTTGTACCTGTAACCAATTGCACTAATCAAGATTCTTCTACACTTCTTTATTCAAACCACACTTATCCACCAGGTTAGGACTTACATAACTATAATTAGATCTAGTGTCAATCAAAATAGAAACAACTTGAACACAAATCTTATCATCCATCTCAATAATACATTCTTGGTGATCTCCCTTCTTGTTATCTGATGCTGCATAGATCCTTGGATTGCTTTTCTAAACATCCCCAACTATCTGTGCTTCCTGTGCACTATAAATATGAGGCCTACCACCTGATTGTGTAGATAATATCTCTTCATATTCTCCTTGCCACATATCCAACACTGCAACTGTCCTTTACCATCACCTTTATTATGCTACCCTCCATGGTATGACCCATTAATCTTCTTGTAATTTGTAACATTTTCTTTCTATACTGCATTCTGAGGTCATGTTATTTTCGACCACCATTTGCCTTTAGCTGTTTCTTTCCCTTTCCAACATTACTAAGATTTTTTCTTACACTTTGGTTTTTCATAATAGTGTTTCAACTTCCCAATGACTTCTTCAAGTGACCGAGGCTCATCATACTTAATCTGATATTTAAATGCTAATGTTAATCCACTGAAAAATATATGAACTTTGGCCTTCTCATCCTTAAGATATGGTACATACCTCAACAACTCCAAGAAATTTATCATATACTCCTCATCCATCATCGACCCCATCTTTAGCTAATAGAATTCCTTGGCTTTATTATTGTAGTACCTCTCTGACAGATATTTCTTCCTAAAAAGTCTCTTGAATTCATGCCAACTCAAATCCTTTGTCCTGATGTCTCTAACCTACTTCACATTTTCCCACCAGATGTATGCTTTCCCTTTGAGGTTGAAGATATCTATTTTGGCCTTCATTTTCGTTATGTAATCATGCAGCTCAAAGAACTTCTGCTTCTCAAGTATCCATGCCTCTGCATCCTTCGGCTTTTTCAAATCCCCAGTAAAAGTAGGCAGCTTGGCTTTCTTGAACTCATCTATAAAATATCCCCTGTCACTCCTCCTATAAGGATGATAGCGATGATGATTATAGTGTTTGTCAGAACCAAAACTAGAATAGTACCTATGTCAATCACCTCTCCTATCCAGTGTATCCAAGAACCTACCATCTATGATGGTTCCATCCCTATCCGACCTATGCCCACCATGAGATATACTACCATATGCCCCATTAGTCCTATCCTCCTTCCCATGGATAATCCTAAGCAATCCCTATCTCTACAAGTATGATAAACTCTAAAGGATTACTGCTTTAACTTCTTCTTCTTTCTCTTGTGCCTAAATTATTATGTCATTATCTACTTTGCAACTTCTTATGTCTACCTTCAAGTTTCTCAATGTGTCTTCTAAGTCAGAAGAGTGCCCACTACCATGTTTCTCAAATGATCCATAGGCAGAGTCTCGTGAACTGTAGTCTACCATTTTTCTATTCATATTTGATCTTCTTCTTGTAAGTATACCATGTCAGCTTAAACCAAAACATAACACAACAAACATACCTCAATATATCTTAGGGGAGTATATATTGTCTGTAATATCAACCAGATTAGCGCAATACATGTATAAACATTATCATATCAACATGTAATCATCATTTCAACCATTATCCAGTTATCAATGCATGACCATACCAACCACATACCATGATCTCATGCATGAAAACTATAACTATGTCAATGTATTCATAATGATGTATGGACACTGACATGCATAACAAGTGCATAACCAACATACACTCATGATGACCACATCCAAAAACAACACCATCAACTCTCACATGGTGACACAATTACAACCATGACCTCCACCATGCATACACAACAAGCACATAGACCATAAACATGAAGAACACATATGTAATTGACATGTATGCATGGCCAACACATTCCTCACATCCAGTCCAAGGGGTGAACCATGCTCTAATACCACTCTGTAACACCATCCTCCCTCATTTATCCATGATATCTAGTCCACTGGGGTAAACATATGATGAAAATCTATTATGATGTTATTCAACTCCCCATGTATAGTTAAGGAAGTGGAACCGACAAGAAAAAACAATTTGACCTTTCTCAGGAGCTACAGACCCTTCAAGAGACAACTAACCCTTCCAGGTTCTTAACCCTTGAGATAATTTGTATTTTTACTGAGCTAGACCCCCTACTAGTCCCATTATAATCCATGTATGCGACTGAGGTCCTCCAGTTGCTCCCACATTAAGGCATTACCAATGACAGTGGCCTTTTTCGGGTAGTTCTGTGCCACATTTTTAGGGTCATGGCTTAGACCTCTACCTAGAACTTTGTGAATCTTTTAGAAATAATAAAGAAACATAAAATAAGGATACTAATGCAAACATTTGTACATGGAATTTACTAGACCCCTATTAGCCATGATAGGCATTTCGTCAAACATATCACAAATATGTAATGTGTATGTCATAACAATATATCTGAGCATAGTGGTCTCATACTTATCTTAGATTCATAAATAAGATTTAATGCCTTATCACAATAGATAAATTATCATCTATTAGGTCATATAATCATTTACATTTCATATACTAATCAAATCATGACGAGAGCCAAAACCAAAGTCTGTCATAAACCGTGCTTATAACCATCATATAACAAATTGAAATACAATGACGAAACAACCATAAAAACAAAATATGAACAAGTACATTTACACATGAAATACCAAAGGAGAAGGAGATCTTATTAATGAATGCATAATCCATCCAAGTCAGGGACTTCCATGAATCACCCAACCATAGATTGGATTGAACCAAATATTTCTTTTAGTCAATCACCCCCATTCCATATTCCAAGCATGAATGTCAGACTCATAAAAAAACCAACCACGGCTTCCTCAAGCTTTACCCTATATCCCACCAAGGGATTCTTAGGCCCGAAACTCTCATCAAGACAACCATGCTTTACCACAATCCCATCGGATCACTAGGCCTAGGCCTATAAAAGCATGGATGCCTCTGGATCTCTCCACCTAAACCATGAGGAATTTTTCTATCTCAACCTATCGGATTTACCGTGTATCCTGCCATTCCTAATCAAGGGATTCCTAGGCCAACGAGGTCACCACCCTCCAACATTTACCATGTATCCCACCATTATCGGTCAAGGGATTCCTAGGCCCAATAAAGGGTATTCACAATAAGGCTTTACCATATATCCCACCTTGGGATTCCTAGGCCTTTTGATCGATCCTGAGACCAATCAATTCAACTTCAAATCCATCCAACAATCTAGCTCAACCAAAACAATAGAAACCCATCACACCATGGCTATCCAAAAATGGCAAGGCAATGCTAAAGAACACTATCACAACTAGTAGAACCCATGTCAATGATAGTAAGAGAACCAAAAATACACATGCATGTACAATGCATGCCAATACTAGCAAGGAAATGATACATGCAAATTGATACATGCAAGTAATCGCATTGTATTCACTTGGTCCTTCTCTTCCTTGCTTCATCTTTTTCTTCCTCTTGCCTTACTGTCCTTCCTTTACCTTCGTTCCTCTAATTCTAGAGTGCTCCAAGAATGCTCTATGTCCAAGAGTATGAGAGAGAGATCTGTTAGCGCTTGAAATTTCACCTCAGGCTGAAAAAGGTAAACTCCAAGGCAACATCAAACCACTTAGCCTCGTAGCTAGCCCTACAGGGCAGGAAAGGGCTCTCTCCGGTCTATCTTGGCAAAGGTCTTCAACGGGCAGAGATAACCAATAAAGAAACACTGATTTTAGGCTAGTAAACTGATAAAAAGGTTTGATTTAGGGATTTTTAGGGTTTTGGTGGAAAATTGGGG